>PVKB01004375.1:0-145161 GCA_004027205.1 Ctenodactylus gundi | reverse complement strand
GTTTTGAGTTGTTTGTAGGAAAATGGATGCACACTGAGACCGTTATGTTTAGTGAAATGAATGAGATACAAAAGGTCAAATATGAGAAAACCAAACCATAAGAAGAATACAAGAGAAATCAAGAAAGTAAGAAGATCAATTTTGTCAAGAGGAAAAGGGGACGTGGAGGGAGACTTGGGGGTGGTACTGGGAAAGAAACGTGACATGTACATTTTAAAAAATGAGTTAAAGGAGAAAAAATTTCTTCTGTTATTCATGTTCATATTGTTTTATTTTGGAAAAACTCCAAAGTCTTGTCTTGTCATGCAAGGTACTCAGTTTCTATGTGGAAAAGCAGCTTTCTCACTGGATGGCTGGTTGCCACCTACGTCTGTAAGTGGCCTTGAAGAATGTGAATCACTTGTTGTAATGACCTAGTAATTTAAGTAGGACTCTTTCGTGCTTTTTGTTTTTGAGATAGGGTCTCACTCAGTAGTCAAAGCTGATCCTGAGCTCACTATGGAACCCAGGCCAGCCTCCAACTCAACAGCAATCCTTCTGCCTCAGCCTCCCAACTGCTGTAATTACAGGTGTGTGCTACTACACCCAGCTTTCTTTTACAGTGTGCTGTGGGATTGAACCCAAGACCTTGTTTACACGAGACGAGTGGCTCTCACCACTAAGCTTGGTGTTTTCTTTTCCTCCTTTTTTTTCCTTTACATATAACATCCCTTCCCCCTTCCCACCCTCTCACCCCCACCTACGTTCCCTTTCCCTCTCCACGAAGTCCATCTTCTCCCATATCTCTTACATTGCTTATGGTTTGGTTTCCTCATATTAACCATATGATATTTAACTTTTTGGGTCTCTTTTTGCTGAGCATAATGGTCTCAAGGTGCCTCCATTTTCCCACAAATGACTCAAATTTGTCCTTCTTTATGGCACAGTAGCATTCCATTGTGTGTTTTCTTTTAAATGCCATTCTCTTTGTTGGTAGTCTTAGAGTCCTCTATTGTTTCATCACTGGGTATTTAACGCTTTTCAAAGATGTTCTTCATTGACTTTTTTTTATTCATTTTGACTATGGCTAGTTGTTTTGGTTACTTATTCATTGCCATGACAAAATGCCTGCATTAGTTTGGGTTCTTCAAAAGGTACAATTTACAGATTTTATCACAAAAGGATCTATTAGGAAGGCTTACAAATCCAAAGAAGAGATAGTCCAAGATGGCTGCTCAGCCATGAAGTAGATCTCCTGTCCAGGACTGGAGGGCAGCTGGTGAAGTGAAAGTCTGCTGCAAATCTCGGTTGTTCAAAGAACAATGGTAAAGACCAGAACCTCAAGATTGGCGACTGAAGAGCAGTGACGGGCAGACAGGCGCAAGTGGAGACTGCAGCAAATCCGGGATGAAGGTCTGTGGCGCGTAGCAAATCAGAGTTCATAGCTGTAACAATCTTCCTTCTTCCTTCATTTTATACCACTCGAGTTCCAGCTGGGCCTCCCACATCTGGGTGGGTGCTCTTCCCGCATTCCCTGGCCCACAGGTCACTCACACTCTAATCCAGGCTGGTTCTCAATTCCCAATCTAGGTGCGGTTCCCAAACCCTAATCCAGATGTGGTTCCTGACTCCTTCAAGTTGACACAATCTCTTCAATGGTCACAATGCCCAACATCCACAATTTAAGGGAGGAATGATTTTTTTTAGCTCACAGTTCAGAAGGTCTCTCACACACACAGGTCACTGATGGGGCAGCCTGCAGTGATGAAGGCACATGGCAGAGACCGGACAGCTGCTCACGCTGTTGCAGGCAGAAGCCATGCAAAGAAGGAGCAAAGTGAAGTCTGCAGACTGGAAGCTTGTAAGGATGTGTCTTCTTCCTTCTTTTACTGAGTTCAACCTGCCAGTTGCACACCCTCCCCAATCAACCCTCCCAACCCTGACTTCTTGGCCCACAAGTCACCTGAAAGCCCTGCCTTGGGCACCCCAATCTCAACAAGTTGACATAATCTTTCCAGATCAAACCCCACGCATCTGCCCCTTCCAGCCAGGCCCTACCTCTCAATAACACTCAGTTGCAAATACATGAGGCTTTTGGGGGACACTCAAGATCCAAACCATAGCACCCAGCATGCTTTGGGTTCTGGGTTTGATCCCTGACACCTAAAACAAAACTGAAAAATAAAGAAAATATTAAAAACCATAAAATATATATTTCAAAATTTGTTCTAAGAAAGTCAAGAATAAAAGTAACCACCATGACAAAAATGTTTATGAATTTTATTAGAATTACTTTAAATTTTTATATCAAATTGGGAAAAATTATATTTCTCATATGAGAACTGCCATTGGATATCATTCATTTAGATCCTCTTTTATGTGTGTCAGTCAAAAATTGCATTTTTCTCCTATAAATTTCACTCATTTTCTAGTAAGATTTTCATTTTGGTGTAGTAGGTTAAAGAATTCACCTTTGCTTTTCTATTTTATTTTATTTTTTTCCTTTTTCTGTGAGACAAGGCCTCACTCTGTAGTCCATACTGGTCTCAAATTCACTATGTAGTCCCGGCTGGCCTCGAACTCATGCCAATCTTCCTGCCTTAGGCTTCTGAGAGCTGAGATTACAGGCAAGCACCACCATGCCCAGTTTAGTAGTGCTTTTGGGCTTCAGAGATTAGGTCATAAGGGGAACTGCAGAGCGTCTCTTTGGGTTCCCTCTCAGAACCACTTATCCTTGCCGTACGATCCCATTTATCTTTCTGCTTGTGTGACTCAGTACCCAATATCCACAACTTTTGGGAGGAAAGATTATTTGTAGCTCACAGATCCAGAAGTGGATAGAAAATGGTAGAAGCACTGGCAGAGGCAGAGGCAGCTCCTCACAAATATGATGAACAGGAAGCCAAGGCAAGTCCTTGAAGGAAAGCAGGAAGCAGCATATGTCCTTCCAGGTCCCATCCAGTGACCTTTCTGCCCCTTCCGGGTAGAGCATCGCTGTTCTGCCCCTTCCAGGCTTAAGCCCCCACAACATGCCTGTAATCCAGTCCACATGCCTACAGTCTATGATCTGCCACACACATCTTCCACCACATGCCCATAATCCACCCCTCCAGGCCCCAATCTACTAATGGCACATGGTTCCATAAACAATCCACAACCTCTAAATACATGAGTCTTTTGGGGGGACATTCCAGATCCAAACCACAATACCATTCCTAACAAAAAAGCTACCAGGACACCCTGAGCCCCTAAATGTTAGGGTCATTCGCTACACAATAACATATGGCTCAATTCAATGGTATTTATAGTTTTAGTGCTATTACAAATGGCAGTGTTTTCTGCAACATTTTGCAACGGCATTGCGAGAATAAAGGAAAGGTTTTTCTTTCGCATTTCTTTTCTAGCTGTTACAGCTTGAGTCTGGAATGTTCCCCCAAAGCCCCATGTATCTGGATGATGTGGAGTGCCTATTGCACCATGTCTGTTAAGAGGTGGGCCCTGTTCAGCCTGGGATTACAGGAGGGGTTGATTCAGACCATTCCCAAGTGGCATATTATTTTGAGCTACAATAAACTGGTCTGGAATGGATCAGGGGCATGTGGTAGACTATAGGCGTGTGCCACATTGTTGGGCTTGTGATCTGGAAGGAGTGGATAACTGGGACAGTACCTGAAAGGGTACACACTACTTCTGCCCTACCTCCCCAAATTTGGCTTCTTGTCCACCAAGCTGAAAACAGCTCTTTGGTTAGGCCTCTGCCGTGTGTTTCAACCACTGCTGGCCACCTGTACAGGGGCTAGACCTTCTGAAATGATGAACTAAAATAAATCTTTCTTCCCCTAAGCTGTGGATGTCTAGGATTCTGCCACAACAATGCAAAAGTAACTAAGACACTGGCATATTCAGTGATTTGACTGTATTTAATCACTTCAAGGTTGTCTTGGATTTTCCAGATACATATAGCACATATTGTAAAATAATTATAATTTTCTTATTCATGTATATTTTATATAATTATCTCATATTATTTTGTATCCTACTGTAAACACTTGAAATTTCCAAATAGTGACAAATGTGTATAATTTCATTCAGATTCTCTGTCTACTTTACAATTTCATGAAAACTAGTGTTTTACCAGAAGGTGTAATACTGGCTGTTACTCTGAGAGCATGGTTGCTTTTCAGAGTTGGTCTATTAAATCACGAATTGGTGTTCAGGTATCTTTTCTCTTTTTCTTTCTTTTCATAATGAAAAAGATTATCTTGTCTTGAGTGACAAGGTTTCCTATAGCAGCTTACTTCCTAAAACAAGTACTTTTACTAATGGAAATCTCCTTAAATATAAATTTCCTTTACAAAAGAGGAAACTATTTTAAGCAGTAAACATAAAAGAGTTTTTTCTCCATCGGCTGGTTCTCAGTTTCATCTAGCTCAAAATAATCAATATGCCACTCTGGAATGTTATGAACCTACACCTCCAGTAACTATTAATCTACTTTATGCTTGTATACATTTGTGTATTCTGGACATTTTAAGCAAATGGAATCATAATATTCAGGGTCTTTTGTGTTTTTCTTTTCACTTAGCATAATGTTTTCACAGTTATTTACACTTCAGCAGGTAGGAATACTTTTTTTATTAGTGAATATTCCTTTGTAGATAGTCCACATATTTATCTATTCATCATTTGGGGGTGTGTGTGTGTGTGCACAGTATCTGTGTATCACTGGAAATTGAACCCAGGACTTTACCCTGATCTACATCTCCAGTTCATTTATTATTATGAAACAGGGCCTTGTGAAGTCACTAAGTTGCCCGGGCTGGGCTTGAACCTGAGATCCTCCTGCCCCAGGAGGATTACAGGCCTGTACCACCCACTGCCAGGCCTAGTTTGTTTCCACTTTTTAGCTATTAGCAATCATACTTCCCTGAATATTAAAGTAATGTTTTCGTGTGGACATAAAGTTAGGAATTGCTACAGAAACACCATGTTTAACCTCTTGAATAACTACCAGAGTGTTTTCCAAAGAAGCAGCTGCTTCCTATCGGCAGCTCCCAAGGGGTCCCATCTCTCTACACTCCCACTGCCACCTGTTAGCATCCCTCTTCTATTGTAGCTCTTGTAGGTGTGAGCAGCTGCTCACCGTCATTTCCTCCATACACTTCCCTACTGGATAACGTGCTTACACTCAACGGGTCACCCCGTCTGATCTGAGGTCCCGTCTCAGAGGAGAGCTTGCCCCAGCAGAGAGAATGATGTTGGCCTTTTTGTCACATAACTTTTACCTTGTACCATGTCTTTGCAATCGTGTATTATATTTAGTTCTTACCTAAAAGCTATTTTTTCTGAGACAAGATGTTATGGTTAAGAAAATGTTCCCCAAAAGTCTCACTTTGGAGGTGGAGCCGGGAAAGGGCAGGTCACTGGGGGAATGATCTTCAAGCGTGTGATCTTCTCCTTGGCTCTTCCCTTCCCTCACTGCATTCTGGTCTCCACTGCGCCCTTTTGCTTTGGAACTAGCCACATATGAGCTAAATTCTCTAAAACTGTGAGCCAAACAAACTTTTTTTAAGGTGTAGACATTGGATATTCTGCCCCAGCAAAAGAAGAGAGGAAACGTGATGGAGACACCAGGTCTTCCTTTGTAGCCCAGGCTGTTCTTGAAGTCACAATCCTCCTGCCTCAGCCTCTCAAGTTCTGGAGTGCTGGGATTGCAGTTGCACACCACCATGCATGACTTGAATTAAGAATGACTTTTGACATTTTGGAAGGCTGGAAATGTTAATCCTGGAAATCTCTGGCCATATTTAATGGCAGATTTCTCTCCTCCTTTACCGTAAACAGCAAGAAGCCAGGAGGAATCTTAAGTACTGTTGCTGGAAATCTTAGGTCATTAGTTCACCTGGTGTATTTTCCACTTCTGTGTTACAGGAGATAACCATGTTGCTAAACTTTCTCCACCATACAACCGAGATTCCTTGATCTTCACTTTCCAAAACACATCTCCGTCCTTCCCTTCCAAAAAATGGGGAAGCCTTTTTTCTGCCAAAGGTCATTTGGACATTTATGACTTTATTTGTGAGCCATACAAAATCACCAACTTAAAAATCAACCTGCAGGCTGGAGGAATAACAGTGATTAAAGCAGGTGCCTAGCAAGCGCAAGGCCCTGATTTCAGTACCCTAGCACTGCAGAAGCCAGGTGTAGTGGCCCACGCCTATAATCCCAGCACTTGGGAGGCTGAGGCAGAAGGATTGCTGTGAGTTTGAGGCCAGCCTGGGCTACAGAGAACCAGCCTGCACTACAGCGACTCTGTCCCCCACCCCCCCAACCCCCAAGTAAATAGATAAGTAAAATCAGCCTGCTGCATTTGGTAAAGCATTTAACTCACCCCCAATTTGACTGCTGAAATTGCTTCTCCTTTGTCAGGCCTTGATCAGGCCAGACAAATAATATCAGGAGTAATATATGGCCGAGGGCCAAAAGTTCTCCATCCCTGCTTTAAGCCACAGATGTCCCAACTTTGCATTTGCCTGGGCCACAATGAGTGAAGAATTATTCCAACTACATATAAAATATATAATATAGTATTAAGTAACATAGGTTTAATATATTTTTATTATGACATTAAAAAGGACAAAAGAAACATAACAGGATGCTTCGCCTTTTTTGTGAATTCATTAATATTCATTAATATGTGATTTAGTTTCAACTCTGAGTTCACAAAATACTCATCAGAATTATTTTTTTAAGACAGGGTCTTGCTCTGTAGCCCCAGCTGGTCCTGAACTCACTATGATCCCAGGCTGGCCTTGGACTCATGGCATCATGAGAAATTTTTGATGTAATTTACTTCATAATCACATTTTAGTCGTGTCATTGCTTTTTCTCAGTATGTAAGTTTTTAAGTAGCTATTATAAGCATGAAGCACAGAAGGAGTTAAAATTATGCCTGTCTTAGTTACTATCTTGTTGCTGTGATCCCATGTGCACAAATTAGGGGAGGAAAAGTTCATTTAGCTCACAGCTTCGGAGGTCACAAGTTAATTCACAAGTGGGCAGCTGGAGAGTGGTGGAATAATGGCAGAGGTGGAGGGAGGCAGCTCCCCATGGCTTTGCAAACAGGAAGCCGAGTCCCCAGAAAGAAGTGAGGAAGTAGCACAAACCCTTCCAGGCCCTGTCCTAGTGATTCACCCCTTCTGGGTCCGGCCCCAGTGTCTTGTGCCTTCAGGGTTAAGCCCCCAATTTCACCATACACCTATAATCTACAATCTGCCACATGCCCGTCTCCCACCACACACCCATAATCCACCCTTCCAGACCAGACCCCAATCTCCTGACAGCACAAGGTTCCATAGATAATCCATAACATCCAAATACATACATAAGACTTTTGGGGGACATTCCAGATCCAAACCACAATAACATCAAAATTTTCTGGCTAGTATTTTGGGAACTCAATAAGAGTTGAAACCATTTCCATCAAACCACACACTGATGCATTAGTTCAACCTTACAAAATAGTTGCTCACAAATGGCACACCACCAAAAAACAGTGACATGAATACGGTGTGATTGTGAAGCAAGGGATTTTTTTTTCTGGGAAGACAGATCTTACCAAAGTCTAGTAAAAGGAGAGGGATATTGCTCAGTGTGAGCGCCACCTAACTGTAGCAGTGGCACATTGCTCGTGGTAAAGATGGTGGATCTTTAAATTTTCACGCGCTTTACCTGACTGGACAAAGGTAGAAGGAGGGAGGAGGGATAAAGGTCATAGCACTGTGATAAACTTGACGCTGAGCCAGTGCCTTAGATCTTATCAGGAAGATTGTGCATCTTGCCAATAGGAAAAGGCAGGGGGAGGGATCTGCGACCTAGGGATTTAAGTCACCCTCCACCATATTTTGATGTGCCTTCCTTTACTTGCATGTGGGAAGGTCCCCCTTTTCTGCAGAAAGATAATTAAAGCCTCATACTCTGTCATCCATACCTCCCATCTCCATCCTTTGTTTGGACAGGTAAACTACGAGCCGTTTCTAACTCAGTGATTAAGATGCTTGCCTAGTATGTATAAGGCCCTGAGATCACTTCTCCAGCATCACATAAAGATTAGCTGGGCCTGGTGGTACACACCTGTAATTCCAGCACCTGGGAGGCTGAAGTAGGAGGATTGTTGTGAGTTCAAGACCGACCACCTTGGGCTACATAGTGAATTCAGGACCAGCCTGCACTACGTAATAAGACCCTATCTCAATCTAATAAAAAGACAAGATCAAGCTAGTTACGGTAGCATTTGCCTGTGGTCCTGAAAGACCCAGGCTAAACAAACTCCATGCCAGGCTTCAGACCCTCCAGAAAAAGCAAGTAAGCCTGAGTTTCAGTTTCCCAGAATAATAAGAAAAACCACACATTGCTCTAGGCTGAAGCCACCCTTGGGCCACTCTCAGATTAGCCAATCAGAAATGGCTAGAAAAATATCTGACATTCCTGAAGTCTGAGCTGAGGTCTGGGGGCTATGGATAGTTAGTTTGTATTAACTAGCCAATCACTTGCCATCTGCCCAAACCCCGCGTGCACCCTTCAGGCTCACCTCACAATTGGTCATTTTCAAAAAAACTCTCAAAGGTGACTGGGTCCTGCCAGATGCTACGGACACTCCACGAATTCTGAGTGGTCAATGTTGTTGCCATGGGTACTGGGCAATTGTGATTTTTTTTATGCAATCATGCTGTGCCTATGTCATATTCCCCGTAACCTCCCCCTTCCCTAACCCCTTAGGAACCCTGCAAAGCTATTGTTCTGGGCTGTTGGCACAGGTCCACTGTGTTGGTGAAGTCTGGAACCCGAGCTTAGGCCTGCCCAAGCTTAAGCCTGAATAAAGGCTCCTTGTTTTTGCATACGTGCCTTGGTCTCCTGGTGGTTTCACTGGGGTCTTTGTGATCTGGGCATAATAGTCCCAGCACTCTCGAGGGCTGACATAGGAGAATGGCAAGTTCAATCCTAGCATGGGACATTTAGCAACTTGGAAAGACTGGATATCAAAAAATAAAAAGGACTGAGGATATCGCCCATCATGGAGGCCCTGGGATCACTCCCTAAAACTGAAAAATAAAAAGAGAGAGAGAGTTTTAGGTAGAAAGTAAGAGACTATCAAACACCAACTGGGGCAAGGTAAGGTTTCTTTCATTATGGCCAAGATGTTATTACAATCAGCAGCTGGATAGTTCCTGGACTCTGGCTGAGTCTCCAGAGAGCAGCTCTGAGCAAGCTTTATACAAAGATGTGAGGCTTTTGCATCATCACATACATTTCTACATAGCAACCAATCATAACTCAACATCTAGCCTCTATTCTTGGTGGGCTGTTCCATTATTACAAAGCAACCAATTATCGGCGGGCTATTCTTGGTGCAAATTATGTGACTCTTGTGAAATCGTGATGCCTGACAGGTTGCCACATAGCCAAAGGAGGGGGAAGAGATTAATCCCCATTCCTTATCATAAGACTCCAGAGACATTGTGACAAGTGCAAGCAAAGTTCCAAGGTGAGGTGGGCAGGCCTCACAAGATAAACTCACAGTAAACTATTTTGTAAAGCAAATTTGAACTTATTGTTGCAAACTCTAACTCACACAGCAAACACACACCTGAGTAGCGTAACCAGCACAAAACGGAGCCACTCGACTCTATTAGCAGTTAGAGTTGTATCATTTTACAACCTGGTTATAGAGAGTTAACGTCAACGTGAGGTTACAGAAATTATAAAATTACAAAAGTGTACCTAATGCTGGATTTTTAGTACACTGTCGCAAGAGAGACATGATCAAAATTTTCTTTTACTCCTCAGAGGGGGGAAATGTTAGGTAGAATAGGTGAGGACAGATGGGCAGGACTAGGACAGGGTTGTCCCAGCCCCCATGGGAGAAGAGGAATCAGGGTAGTCAAGGTCCCAGTCAAGTCCCCTCCAGGGAGAATGAAGGAAAAGTAGCTAAGACAGGGAGCTTATCCTCCCCCTCCTAGTTTCTTCTAGACGCCCTAAGGTAATCAGTTGGCTTACACAGTTCTATACCCCCACCACAGGGGACTGCTTGAAACCACCTGAGCAAAAGGGCTCAAGTCCTTCCTTCCCTGGGGACCCTCACTCCAGGTGCCCTGTCGACCTCTCCCCCTTCAGCTTTACTTTCTTAATAAACTCCTTCTTGCGTTAAAAATTTTTTTTTAGTTTTTGACTGCAATTCTATCCATTCCAAAAATTAATAAGCAACCATTTATTTTTCTAATACTATACGTAACTGAAACAGTGTAATAATACACAAAGAACTTCAGTATATCCTGTACTTCTATCTTACTACTGATAAAAAGTATTGAAACACTATTGATTTTACAAAATAAAACCACCTCAAGGTCAAGATGGTGGTGCAGCAAGATCTCCCTGTGGATCCAGTCAATGGGCTGAGACACCCGCACAGAAAACTTCTTAGCAGCTTAGCTAGGACAGCAGTGGAGCCCAGGGTCTAAAACAGGCTGACAGGAAAAACAATAAACTCTTGGAGGCTGTGGTGGTTAGCAAAAACCAGACAGAAACCGATGCAGGCCACAGGCCATGACACCTGGAACCTCAGAGCGAACCACACACGGCTGCAAACTGTCCCAGAGGAGATCCAGCAGCGCCACACAGGAATACAGAAGTACGAATGTCAGTTTGAATTGTCCCGGGAAACAGCCCACAGAGCGGACACCCCCATGACTTTGGGGACTCTTGGGACAGGGAGGAAGTTCATACAGGAGGCAGGGGCGGCAGGGAAATGCTAGCCCCAGAGCAGGTCGGCGCAGCAGAGGTCCGGGCCCCACACACACCACAGCAAGATCACGGGAAGTGGTTTGCCTGGGGCTCTGGGTGTGAGGGCGACTAGCTCACCCAGCTTTGGACTGCAGGGCCTCTGTCTGTGCTACGCTCTACAGAAGCCAGCGGGCTTTCAGCTGCCCTCAGGCTCACGCGCAGGGAGAAGCACGGCAGCGTGGGACACCGCTGCAGACTGCCCCAGCAGAGCGGGGACCACCATTAGCCAGACTGGCGGACTTGAGGGAGACTTCCCATCCACATAAGGCGGGGGGAGGTTCTGAACTTTGGACTCACCCCAGTTGTTCTTTCTTGGGAGTTGGGATCTGTGGGGTTGTTTGATTTGGATTTATTTTTTTGTTATTGTTAGAATTGCATTTCTTTTTGCCTCTTTTAAAAGCCTCTCTACACACTCCGGCATCATCCCCCATTCTGTTCACTGCTTTCCTTGTTCATTCTTTCTTCTGCCACTGTTTCCGGGTGTCCAGTTTGTCCTGGTCTTGGGTTAGAGCTGCCTTGCTTTTCTATACATTCTTCTGTTTTACACCTCCAACACTAACCCTGTCTCAGTCCTCTTTCTCCTAACCCCCACTGTTCTTATTAACAGTGCTGTTAAGCATTAATAACTTGTGGCTCCATGGCTTGGCTATTAGGAGTTAATAATTTTCCACTATTTAGTAACATGTAAGGACATTAATGCAGATTTATTTCTCATTATCAATAATGACACAGTATTGCCTTTAATAGACCTCTCTAATAAGTTACTAGGTGATTTGTACAAATGCTCCCATTAATAGTGTAGATCACATCTCTAACGCTAAATGCAGGATGGTTGTATAATTTAATTGTTTAAGGTAAGTCAGTAGCTGCGTTTACCATTACTGCTGACTGCTACACTACTGTAAATGATATCATAGTTGGAGCTTACCAAAATTTGATAACTTTTAGTTATTTAGTTCAATCTAGGCAAGCAATACAGATGTCTATTTTATTATTGATGGTGATGTAGTGTTGACTTTATTTATGTATTTTTTAGGCAGTGTCTTGCTCTGTAGTTCAGGCCACTCCTGAGCTGACTAAGTAGAACAGGCTGGCCTTGAACACATGGCAATCCTCCTGCCTCAGTTTTCCAAGTGCTAGGATTACAGGCGTGCGCCACCACATCCAACTTACGTGGTGTTGGGGAATCGAACCCAGGTCCTCATGCTTGCTAGGCAAGTGCTTTAGGACTAAGCTATTCCTCCATCCCTTATGTTGACTTTAGTAGAGCCTTAGAATATGTTGATATTGGGTTTACTTAGGTAGATATACTGATAGTATAAACTATACCCCTAATGTTAAGGGTAGAATACTTATAGTATTAAACTGGTTATGTCTTCTTAATAATTTGTTAGTGAGGCTGGAAGAATAGCACAACAATTAGAGCACTTACCTAGCAAACATAAGGCCCTAGGTTTGATTCTCCAGCTCCACATAAACTGGGCATTGTGGTACACACCTATAATCCCAGCACTTGGGAGGCTGATGCAGGAGGATTGCTGTGAGTTCATAGTGAGTACATAGTGAATTTAAGGCCAGCCTGAGCCACAGTGTCTCAAAAAACAAAAAATAATTTGTTAGCCTTATGACATTACTGCAGATTTCATTCATGTTGTTGATGGTGACACAGAGGCTGACCTTGTTTGTCATTGTATGCCAATATTCAGCTTGTTTATGGACCACCTATAATACTTTAATCCATTTCTCTCTCATTGAAAAGTATAGGGGAACAGGTAACCAACAGAGGATTAGTCATTAAGATTCCCAAATTATTAGTTGAGTAAGTTAAAAATTTACATAAATAATAATTTTAAACAATTCAAGGAAACAGCAAGGGAAGACATCATCTAACGAAAGAAATCTCCACAGAGACGGGATTTATAGACAATAACCGAACTACAGTCCTCAGCAATAAAATCATACGAAAATGGAGCAAAAATTCTCAAGCAAATATGAATGTGTAGCTCTCTAGAAGCTGATATCATGGGCCCTGAAGTGGAGCTTATAGGAAAGGAAGTTAAAAAAAAAAGACATTAACAGAATATAGCTTTTTCTCAACAGCACTGGGACTTTTCTAAAATAGGCTACATCCTAGGTCATAAGACATGCTTACATAAATATATAACAACTGAAATAAATCCTTGATATTGCAGAAACAAAGAAACATCAGAGCTAAATCATGCCATGGAGCAAATGCACTAAACAGATATCTACAGACTATTATCTACAGACTATTCTTTCCAACATCAACAGAATACATCTTTTTCTCAGCAGCACACAGAACTTTTTCCAAAATAGAACATTAACCTTCGACATAAGACATGCTTACATAAATACAAAAGAATTGAAATCATTCCCTGCATACTTTCAGATCACAGTGGAATAAAACTAGAAATAAATAGCAAAAGTAACTCCAGAAACTATTCCAATACATGGACATTAAATATTATTGAATAAGCAGTGGATCACAGAAGAAACCAAGGAATAAATCAAGAACTTCCTTAAGTCAAATGACAACGGAAGCACATCACACCAGAATCTGTGTGATACAATGAAAGCAGTACTAAGAGGGATATTTATAGCTAGGAATGCAGATATGAACAAAAAGGAATCTATTGTGGTCTGGATCTGGAATGTCCCTAAAAGTCTCACGTATTTGGATGTTATGGATTATCTATGGAACCATGTGCAGTTGGGAGACTGGGACCTGGTCTGGAGGGGTAGATGGAAGGTGTGTAGATTGGATGATAGGCATGTGGTGGGGTCTTACCACACCTTCCACACCTTGAAGGGGTGAAGGACTGAGAATGGACCCAGGGCAGATCACTGGGACAGGCCTGAGAGATATACAAGCTCCTTTTGAGACTAGACTCCACTTGCCTTGGCTTCCTGTTAGCAACGTCATGGGGAGCTGCCTCCACCTCTGCCTCTGCCATATACTTCCTCTGTTGCCAGCTGACCCTGAGTGAACTGTGACCTTCTGAAAGCTAAAATAAAGTTTTCCTCCACTAATTTTTGGACGCCAGACCTTGAGTCACAGCGATGAAAAAGTTAACTAAGATAAAATTTGAACATAAAAATCTAATGATGCAGCTCAAAGTCCTAGAGAAACAAGAACAACCCAAAACCAAAGGCAGTAAAAGAAATTATAAGAATTGCTGAGATCAATGAAATTGAAATATAAAGAGTAATGCAAACGATCAATGAATCAGAGTTCATTCTTTGAAAGAATAAAATTGATAAACCTCTAGCCAAACTCACCAAAAGGAGAAAAAAAAAACCACATCAATGAAATAGAAATGAAAAAGATAAAGTCACAACAGACACTGATAAAATCTGGAGATGAGAAACTATTTTGAAAAATTATATTGCAACAAATTCACAAACTCAGAAGAAATGGATAAATTCTTTGACACATATAACAAAACTGAGCAAAGATATAGAAACCCTGAATAGAGCAATAACTAGGGATGAAACTGTGGCAGTAATAAAGAATATACTAACAAAGAAATCTCAATACCTAATGGATTCGCTGCAGAATTTTATCAGAACTTTTGGGAGGAGTTAGTGCCAATGCTCCTTAACCTCTTCCATAAAATTGAAAGAGGGAATACTGCCCAACTCCTTCTTGGAAGCAGTTATCATCTTAATCTCCAAACCAGATAAAGACCCAACAAAGAAAGAAAACTACAGGCCAATTTCCTTAAGGCCAATTTCCTTAATGAATATTTATGTAAAAATCCTCAATAAGATATGTGCAAACACAATGCATGAAATTACTTAACAGATCATATATCATGACCAAATTGGCTTTACCCCAAAGGTGCAAGGTTGGTTCAAAGTATGTCAATCAGTTAATGTAATACACCACATTAACAAAAGCAAAGAAAATAAAACACATGATCATCTCAATAGATGCAGGAAAAGCCTCTGACAAAATACAACATCCCTTCCTGATCAAAACTCTGATGAAAATAGGTATAGAAGGACTCTACCCAAGCTGATATAAAAGCAATTTATGACAATCCTACAGCCAACATTATCCTAAATGGGAAATACTGAAAGCATTTTCCCTCAAGTCAGTAACAAGACAAGGGTGTCCACTCTCATCACTTGTATTTAATTAACATAGTGCTCAAAACCTCAGCCAGAGCAAATCAGGCAAGTGAGTGGAACAAAGGGAATACACATTAATAAAGAAGAAGTCAAATTATCCTTATTTGTAGATGATATCCTTCACATAGAAAACCCAAAAAACTCTACCAGAAAACTCTTAGACCTAATAAACAAATTCAGCCAAGTTGCAGGATATAAAATCAGTATAAAACATCAGTAGCATTCCTCTACATCAACAACAACAACAAAACACAAAGAGATTAGAAAAACAATCCCATTCACAGTCACCTCAAAGAAAATTAAACACCTAGGAATCAACCTGACATAGCAAGTGAAGGACTTCAATACTGAAAACTATAGTACTCTGAAAAAAGAAATCAAAGAGAATTTTAGAAAATGGAAAGATATCTCCTGCTCCTGGGTAGGCAGAACCAACATTGTCAAAATATCCATACTACCTAACCTGCTATGCAGACCCAATGCAATCCCAATCAAGATACAAACAGCTGTGGCAGCCAGTAACAGACCTATACGATGTCTCCAGGTAGATGCACTTAAAAAGTTGAGATTATAATTTAAAATTGCATGCTCAATTTAGCTGGGAGAGGGAAGAGTACCCCCAACAAGTGAAAGGAAGCCATGAGAAGATCAGAAATCCCAAAGACACATGGAAACCCTGCCCTCAGGGGACAGAAATCAGGACAGGCAGGAGAGCTTTGTTGAGGAGGCTAGGGGTGATCAAGATACCTCAGAGCTCATCAGCTGTTTCATCCTCCTTCACTGCCTACTCCCAGCACAGAACTCAGAGGAATTTCAGCTCCCCCACCCCCACACACACATCTTCATATCCATTCAAAGAAACATTTCAGCAAGGTCTTTAAAGTGAAGGCCCTCAACAACAGAAACACAGGAAGAAGACAGGGCAACATGACACACATAGAAATGCCCAAGACCCAGAAACTAATACAATGGGCCCTGAAATAGTGGGACTCATAGGGAAGGAAGTCAGAAAGCAAATACATGAGTCGAACAGCCACTTCAAACAAGATAGTCTCAAAGAAATGCAAGCAGATCCTTCTTTTAAGATGGCGGTCGAGTTACAGCTGTACAATGTCTCCTCATGGAGACACTTAAAAAGTTCAGAATTTAGTCAAAAACTGCCTGTTCAATGTAGCTAGGACAGGGAGGAGTACCCCAACAATCAAAGGGAGGCCAGGGGAAGGTCAGAAATCGCAAAGGAACATTGAAAGTGGAGGAAAAAAGCAGCAGCCTAGGAAGCCGCCCCAGGACAGCTGCAAATGGCCGGGGCCGCAGGCATCTGCAGACGGAGGGAAACCCGTGTAGAGTTTGGAACATCTGAGCGAGCTAGGAAGCAGCGCCCCCAACAACTGAAAGGAGAATACGGGAAAGTCAGAAATCCTGAAGGCTTATTGGAAGAAGAGAAAAACAGCAGCCAACTGGGTGCTGCCCTGAGCTGCCGGCATCCACAGACCACAGACAAAGGAAAGCCCAGAGGCCAGAACCTCAGGTTGAATTGAGAATCTAGAAAAAGTGAAAATTGTCAGCAGCTGGTAGCCCCAGCTTCTGAAAAATGAACCTGCAGGTAGTGCATACTACAAACCAATGTGCGCTCCCCCTAGAAAAGGCCTCCTGGAGCCCAGATCAGAAGCAGTGGTCAGCAGCCATAATGGGCAATGACATTGGCAGGAGCCATTTTTTAAAAAGAGCCCAAGACTGAACTGATTAGAGTAAAAGAAAGCTCAGAAGAGCACACCAGGATTTGGGGGTTACTCTTAAATAGTGCCTAACAAAATCTTCAAGCTTTAAAACACACCAAGTGTCAAGCCAGGTTG
Source organism: Ctenodactylus gundi (assembly GCA_004027205.1). Classification (NCBI taxonomy): domain Eukaryota; kingdom Metazoa; phylum Chordata; class Mammalia; order Rodentia; family Ctenodactylidae; genus Ctenodactylus; species Ctenodactylus gundi. The sequence goes on along the minus strand of PVKB01004375.1, from coordinate 128,335 downwards.
TTGTATCCAGCAAAATTATCCCCAAAAATTGAAAAGGAAGTAAAAATTTTTCATGACCAAAAATCCCTAAAGAAATCTGCAACCACTAGCCCAGCATTGCAGAAAACACTTGAATCTTTGAGAGAGACAGACAAGCAGCATCAAAAAACAGGAAAGGAAACATCTAAAGAGAAAGTATAACAGAAAAATAGACATCAATCATTTGACTGGTATCCCACTAAGACAGTCCCAGCTTTCAATATCTGTGAAACCTTCCCATAATTATTATTTGTATTAGTATGTTGGCTTATAAAATATAATATTAAATATGGAGAATTGGTATAAAATCTTAATCTGTGTAACTTTTTTGATGTGTATTATGGGTATAGATATTTAGCTGGGGGTGGAGTAGCAGAAGGTAGTGGTTTTGATTTAGGATATTATTAGTTTTTAAAACAGTAAGATTTGGTAAATGAATAGTTCTTGGGATGATTTCCCTAAAGCTGTCATTGAGTGGTAAAGATAAAAAACCACCTACCCTTAGTTCATTAGTTAAGAACTCGGTCAGCTACTAGTTCAACCTGTGACTCTTGAATTTTCAGTTTCATGCTCTGTAACTAAATTTGTAATAATGATCTTTCTTGTTTCTTCCTGCTCCTCTTTAGGAAAGAATGCTTTTAAAAATCTGGGAAAAAATTGATACAAACAGCATTTTTCACAGAACAAGAAAAGACAATCCAAAAATTTATATGGCACTATAAGAATAGCCAAAACAATCTTAACCAACAAAGCAAAAGCAGGAGGCATCATGATACCAGATACCAAATTATAGTACACAGCAACAGTGATTTAAAAAAAAAGACATGGGATTGGCACAAAAATAGACGGTGGAGCAATGGAATAGAATTGAGGATGGAGAAACATCTTTGAGTACCTTCAGCTATCTGATCTTTGACAAAGGGGCCAAAAACATAAGCTGTAGCAAAGACAGCCTCTTTAACAAATGGTTTTGGGGAAACTGGCTAAACACATGCAAAGAATGAAACTAGAACCACAACTTTCACCATGTACCAAAATCAAATCAAAATGAACCAAAGATAGACTTTAAAATGGAACTTGTTGGAAGAAAAAATAGGCAAAAACCTTGAAGACACCGGAGTAGGCAAGGATTTTCTCAATAAAACACCCAAAGCACGCGAGGGAACACCAAGACTCAACAAACGAGATATGAAATTAAAAAGCTTCTGCACAGCAAGGAAATAATCAACAGAATGAAGACAGCACCCACAGGAATGGGAAAAAACATCTTTTCCAGTTACTCAGAGAACTATAATATAGAAATATAGAAAGAACTGGGAAAAAAAATTAGTTCCTCTAAAATAAAGGACCCAATAAAAAATGGTAATCTGAAATACTGTTCTCAGAAGTTGAAATGACCAATAAATACATGAAAAATGTTCAACATCTTTAGCCATCAGAGAACTGCAAGTCAACACTGAGGTCCATCTACTGCCAGTTAAGAACAGCTGGTTTTAAGAACTAAAAAAAAAAAAAAAAAAAATGCTGACAAGGTTATGGGGAAAAAGGAACCTACATTGTTGGTGGGACAGTAAACTGGTACAACTACTGTAGAAAGCAGTGTGGGGATTCCTCAAAAAAACCTGAAAACCAATATTCATTTGACCCAGCTATACCTCTTCTGGGTATATTTCCAAAAAGAATTAAAAGTCATCATCCAATAGTGAGACATGCATACCCATGTTTATAGTAGCACAGCTTATGTGATATAATAGCCAAATCTTGGGAGAAGCCAATATGCCCAACCCCAGATAAATGGATAAAGATGTGGTATATATGCACAATAGAGTACTACTGTGCCATAAAGACAAATTTGATTCATTTGTGGGAAAATGGATGCACCTTGAAACCATTATGCTCAGCATAATGAAGCAGACCCAGAAAGTTAAATATCATATGGTTTCTCTAGTATGAGGAAATCAAACCATATAAAGTGTAAGAGATACAGAAGAATATGGACTTTGTGAAGGAGGAAAGGGAAAATGGGGGAGGGGAAAAGGGCGTGATTTGTAAAATTTTTTTTAAAAATTTAAAAAGAAAAGCAAAACCCAATCACTTTGAAGGCCCTAATGGTCCAAGTCATCTTTGCCCCCTGGGGAATGGGCCACCTGAGAACACGCACTGCATAGGGAAAGGTCATCAAAATGGAGACTTTCTTGACTCTAACCCTTAAAGTGAAAGTGACTCATTCATCATAGGTAACAAATCTTCTAAATTCACTGTTTTAGACTGCACGATTAAAATTTTCAAAAAGAGTTTTCCTGATGATTTGGGGGTTATGATGACTCCCTGCAGGCGACATACGTAGGCTTTGTGAACTACAATGGCCCTGTTTTGGAGTGGATGGCCAGCAGAGGGCACCCTCAACCTTCCTAAAGTTATAAGGGTCTAGGAGACGGTTGACAGGGATCCCCAACACGCTGATCAATTACCCTATATGGATTTAGGGCTGCAGCTTACCCAGGTTTCGCCCCCATTGGATTCAACTTTGCATTAGACAGGGACAATGTAGAATCTTAGTGGCCCAAGTTCCCTTAAAGCAAGAAAAGGCCAAAAAGCACGTCATCTGAGGGTCATCTGAGGAAAGTTCAGAAAATCTGGCACCATCTTACTTGGCCACAGCTCCCCCAGCTCTGGTAAAGCCTCTTCTTCAGCTGCCAGACATTGGCCTCCCTTGGTCTCCCCACCACCACCACACCCAGCAGCCCAAACAAGTCTGCAGTGGTTCCAGTCCAACAAACCTCTGCAGCCGGCCTTCCACATGCCCCTGAAGGTCACTTAAGCCCCTCCACAAAGGAAGGAAGATGGCACTTTTCAGCCCAGTGGCCCCATGGTTAACCACGAGCCAGCACCTCAGATCTCCTGATCCAATGGCCCAGTAGTCCGGCATACTCCCTGAGGCCTCAGGCCACAGTCAACTTGGTGAGCTTCCTAATCCATACGCACCAGCCTACCTGGGACTTCACTAATCCAGAAGAGCACTCATGGCTCAGTACCATGATGCCCTTCTGGAAGGACTTTGCAGAGGAGCTAAAAAGACCAATTAACATGGCCAAAAAGACAGAGGTTCTCTGGAGTCAAGAACCAACATCTGACTGCGAGTAAGCCTTTGCCACCCTCCATGTCCATGAGGCAACATACAAAGAAAGGTGATGCTGACAGCAGCAGATACAGGGAAGAATTTATACAGCTCCTAGAGGTAGTAGGAGACCCCTCACAGGTAGGAGTCCTTCACTGTAGAGGACACCAGAAGTCACAGATCCCATCACCAGGAAAAATCAACTGGCTGACCAGACTGCTTGGGACCACCAAAAAATTAAAGCCTAAGGAAAGAACAACCTAAAGGCAGACTTCATTGGCACCTAAACTCCCAGAGCATGCAAAGTACACACAAGAGGAAGGATTATGGGTCGAAAATTAAGGAGGCCAAAAACCAGAGGGAGGCTGGCGGCATCTATCAGGTCGAAGACTTTTCATTCCGGGTGTCACAGCCCCCATCTAGTGACTCAATACCGCGAGACCTCCCTTCCACCCGGGAAGAACAGTCTGTGTTGGTTACTTATTCATTGCTGTGACCACATATCCAACAGCCACAATTTAAGGAAGGAAAGATTTACTTAACTCACAGTTTCACAGGGTCTCACACAGTCCATTCAGAGGGCAGCGCGCAACACTGGAGGCACAGGGCGGGGAGCTGCTCACCCCATCGCCGACAGAAGCCTACTGAAGCAGGAGCAAGCCTATGAGCTCTCCCCGGAAGAAGCTGCAACGTGTTTCTTCTCCTTCCTTTAATTACTTCAAGCTGCCTGTTGGGCCCCTCGCCCCGGGCGTGCCCTTCCCTCACTTTCTGTCCTACAAGTCAACAACAAACAGCTGAAACTCTGCCCTAGGCAATCGCCAACCTCAACAAATTAGCATCTTTCCAGGTCAAACCTCAAACACCTGCTCCTTCCAGCCAGGCCCTACTTCCCAATAACACAGTTCCCAATACATGAGGCTTTTGGGGGAGACTCATAGCACAGCCTTTGCAGGTTTGCTGAGCCGTCACTATTTCATCTTCAAGCTGCCTACCTTGTGTTTTCAAGTCACCACCAGGTGTGTGACCTGCGCATGAGCCAATGCTAGCCAGCAGCCTCAGCCTCCTCCGGGAGTGCAGGCCATAGGGGCAACATCTTTTGAGGATCTGGAAGTTGACTTCACAGAGGCCAAGCCCTGCAGAGGCTACCAGTATGTGCTGGTGCTGATTTGTATCGATTCCAGGTGGACTGAGGCCTTTCCTCCTCAGGCTGAATGAGCCTGCAGGGACCAAAGCTCTGCTTAAAGAACTCATATGGATTGCCTTTCTCTATAGAAGTTGAAAACAGACCGGCTTTTGTGTCAGAGATAACTCAGACTGAGGTTCTCCAGCGCCCCTGAGAGCCAAATGTAAGTTACACACAGCACACAGGCTATGAAGTTCAGGGAGAGTTCAGTGTATGAACCGAACCCTCAAGATCACCCTAGCAAAACGGGGCCAGGAAACTCAGTTATCCTGAGTAGATGTGCTAGCGTTGGCTTTACTTCAGGTCAGATGTACTCCCACGGCAGAAGGGTACTCCCCATTCCAGACCCTGTAAGCGAGGTTGTCGTAGGTACTTTTCATTGCTGTGACAGAATACCTGACACACACAACTTTAGGGAGAAAAGATTTATTTTAGCTGACAGTTCCAGAAGGTCACGGATAGATGGGTGAGAACTGGCAGAATCCCATGGCAGGAATGGGGCTGGGTCCAGGGCCAGAGCCAGAGCTGAAGACAGAGCGTCTCACTGAAGCATAGCAGAATGGAGACGGAGGAGGTCTGGGAGGAAGGGTGGAACCAGCAAGAGCCCCTCCAGGTGGAGCCCCAAGACTCTGCCCCACCTCCCAACAGCACACAGTATCCATAGACACATGAGGCTTTTGGGGGGACACTCCAGATCCAAACCACACAGAGGCCCTCACCTGTAATACATAAATTGAGAGGAGATGTCCAATGATCAGGAGATCAGCAAGTGTCTCAAAACCTGGAGGCACTAGAAAAATCTTGAGAAAGGTTACTAGAGACAGTTGAGAAAGGGCTCCCATACTCTTGGGAACCAGGTACACCCCTATCAATGTGGAGGCAAGGTATGGGTTAAAATTTTGGAAAAAGGGCCTCTACAGCCAGTCTGGAATGGCTCCCATGTAGTTGTTTAAGCCACTCCAACTGCTATTAAAGTTGTGGGTGCTGCTCCATGAATTCACCACACTTAAGTGAGCTTCCTTGGAGGAGCAGGAGCAGTGGGAAATAAAGGTTCACTCCAACCAGCTGCTTCAAGTTACCCTCAAAGAAGACACAGCCCCCTGTCTGAGTGAGATGTACAGGCCTGTGCTAGCCATGCCCGGAACATGGCAGAAGCTTGAGGACCTTTAGCGCTACTCCAGCTGCAAACCCTGGAAGCTAATTGTTCCATATGCCACAGAAGCCTAAGAAATCTGATAAGGAACATGCAAGCCATTTCACTGCACTGTCACCCAGTGCTTTTAGGATTATTAGCAGTCATGACCTTGCTATTCTCCCTGGCAAAAGTGGAAACCAAACCAAAAGGAGTTTGGCTACATTCTCTGTAACCATAATAGGACTGATAAGTGGAATTGCCTGACTTTAATTTTCTTCGGTTCATTGGTAGCATCTGTGGGTCTCTGGCCCCTTGTCCTGTGCCCTGTAAGACTATGGTGATATGGGCTCTGCTCAATTTTAAGATGTTTGATGCCTCTGCTTACCCCATTTGCACCTGCTAAGGAGAGCATTGTACCAAACAGCTAACTGCAACCCAAATTTTAGCTGGAGCACTGAGTAAACTTCGTGAGTCACAAGGGGCATCTAGATGCTCTGTTTGGTAGTACATGGATAGCCATTGTATAGGTTGGCCTCTCTGTGCTGACGGAGAAACTCTACTGAACAGGAACAACTGTAGCACCATGAGTCACAGGTGCCATCTGCCAAAGGGTATCATCCAGCTACACCAACCTGCTGGACCTATTTCTGCCCCACTAGGATGTTGGCCCAGGGTGGGGTCAGGACATGGCCCTCAAGCAACATGCCTGAGAGACCCAAGAATGTATTATAAAAGCTACCATGCCTCATTTCCCTTCTCATCTTCCCACCGACCCACTAACCAACTGGAGTGATAGGATAATCGTACATCATGTCACCTTCTAAATTCCATTAACCCCTCTCTGGCCCAGGGCTGCCAGATTTGTCTACAGCTGAAAGACCATGGACCAATAGCTGCCTCAATTTTACCTCAGATTCAGACCCAAAGTGTATCTTCCCTAACCTGACTAATGTAAGTCTGGTCACCAAGCTCCTTTCTGCATATACACTCACTAGGCAGCCTAACTCAGACCAAATTTTCAAGTGTCACTGGGCTTCATGGTGTCTCTGAACACATGATCCAAAGACAGTAATGTAGCCCCCACGTCAGAATTTTCCTTGTCTGTGGAGATCGAGTGTACTCTCGCCTCTCCCATAACTGCACAGGCACTCAGACCATGGTTATGCCTCAAGTAGACATAGTCCCTGGAGATGAACCTTTTATGATCACCCTTGAGACCCTATCCAAGCAAAGGGGGAAATCTAGATCATTCCTTTGCTGGTAGCTTCAAGAGTAGCAGCAGGGATGACCACTTCATTTCTTCTCCACTTCTTGTCTCTGAGTCCATCCATCATTTTGGACATGTGAATTTATTACTCACATGTAGTTGGGGGTCCTTGAGGGAGTCTGAAGTGTTTCCAGTTTGTACCACTCTGCCTCATCTCAGACCAGTTCTCAGTAGGACTCTACTCATAAACCCCAGTTCTGGAGTTACTTAGCCTCCTACTGGTTGTGTGGCTTGGGACAAACTAATCTATATACCTGCACCAGTGGTTCCTCATTCTCTCTCTCTCTCTCTCTATCTCTCTCTCTCTCTCTCTCTCTCTCTCTCTCTCTCTCTCTAACTTTGAGACAGGGTCTCACTCTGTAGTCCATGCTGGTCCTGTAGCCCAGGCTGGCCTTGGACTCATGGCAATCCTCCTGCCTTTGCCTCCAGAGTGCTGGGATTACAGGCTTGTGCCACCAAGACCAGTTTATGTGTTGCTGGGAAATCAAACTCAGGACCTTATACTTGCTAAGCAAGTGCTTTAACTTCTGTGCCATTCCTCTAACTCTAGATTCTTCATCTCTAAATGAGGGTGTATTAATTTGGGTTCTTTCAAAGGGCAGAATTTATAGAAATTATAATAATAAAGATCTATTTGGAAGGCTTACAAATCTGAGGATAGAGACAGTCCAAGATGGCATCTGGCTCATGCAAGAGCTGGAGTGTCTGATGGCTGCTCAGCTGCAAAATAGGGCACCTCTCCAGGACTGCAGGGCAGCCAGTGAGAATCTGCTGCAGATCTCGATTGTTCGAAGAACAGCGGCAAAGACTGGAGACTGAAAATTGGCGACAAGACAGACAGGCAGGTGCAAGTCAAGACAAGAGCAAATCTGTGATGAAGATCTGCAGAGTGTAACGAGTTGTTGGTGTCTGTAGACAATTGCTAGGGACAGCTTTGAGAGCTTTCCCAGAGGAAAAAGGTGTAACAATCTTTCTTCTTTCTTCTTCCTTCATTTTATACCTTCCAGTTCCCAGTTGGGCCTCTCACAACCGGGTTGGTGCTCTTCCCTCATTGGCTGGCCCACAAATCACTCACACTCTAATCCAGGCTGGTTCTCAATTCCCAATCTAGGCGTGGTTCCCAAACCCTAATCCAGGAGAGGTTCCTGATTGCCTCAAATTGTGTAATAATGCAGCACAGTAATTTCACACAGTATTGTTACATGCATTTAGGTCCAGCACTATGGGAGGCTGAGGCAGAATGCCAAATCCTAATCCTGCCTAGCCAATTTAGTGAGATTCTGTGAATGATAATAATAACAATAATAGTAACAATTAGTAAAAGGGCTGAGGAGAGTGCCCCTGGGTTGGATCCCCAATACCGAAAAAATAAAAAAGACTGATGAAGGATATACCAAAAGTATTCAGCATCGTACCTAAAAATATGCTTGAATCTCAGAAGCATGCCTGGCACAAGGCCAGTATTTCAAAAATATTGGCGGTTATCATTATTAACTTGATCCCTGCGTTAGTAACACGCCCTATAAGCGCAGCCCCGCACGTACACAAATATGTCCCCTTCCCCACCAAGCAATCAGCCCGTCCACTCTATAGACTAGACTCTCGGCGCCTGGCGCCAAACTACATTTCCCATAAGGCCATGCGAACTTCCTGAGTCCTGACGACAAGGCTGCTGGAGGCCAAGCTCCCTCGAGAAAGGGACCACTAAGCCTGAGAGATGCAAAGCCCCTTGGTACGTGTAGTTTGCGTCCGGTTCTTTCCACGCAGGCGCACTTTTCCGCGGCAGCCCTAGGTCGCTCTTTGTGGCGGTCGCTATCCTCCTGGACTGTGGCGGTCACTCTTTTGCGGTGAGTCTCACCTTTCCTCGTTCCTCCCATCCTCCCGCGGCCCATCAGCCGTGCTTTGTGCCCTCTGGCCCGGTGTGGAGGCGCACGAGGCCTGGGCCTGGTCACCGCACGCTGGTTCTCTGAGTGTGATGGGAACGGCCGCGGGGCGTCAGCCAGAGGTGGGTGTGTCTGTGAGCGGACGCGACGGGGCATGAGCCTACTGCGAGCGTGGGCAACGTGTCCGCGGAGCCTGCCTGAGCGCGAGCCCGCCGGGCGCGGGACGGGGCCCCGCGTGGGGTGTCGCTGTCGGGAGCCGTGGGCGAGCAAGCGAGGCTATTCTGCTGGCTGCTGACCCGGGACCCCAGAAGCAGGACTCGCTCCTCCGGGGTCCAGGAGGCTGCAGAGCGCCGCCGAGGGCGCCATGGAGACCCCGACCGCGACGCCGGACCCGACAGGTACAGGCAGCTTCTCTCTTTTCAAAGTCAGTGGGCTTGTGGTTTGTACTTGCGGGGACGCCAGTCCGGTTTCCCCGAAGTCCCTGTCCTCCTGCTGCTTCCTTCCCTCAGCCACTTATTCCCGCTGTCAGGCGCGCTGATGGACGGGAATGGCAGCGTTTCCATTAAGTGAAGTGTGTGGGCCACTGAGGCAGAGTTAATCCGCTGCTGTATTTGGTTGTGCCAGTTGTTGGGCTTCGTTCCCCACCAGACCTGCCTGCGAAGCTCCTGCCTCTTCTCCCATCCCTGCCAGGGCTGGGTGGGCTTTACTCAGGCTGGGATTGTGGTGGCTGTGGGCAGAACTGTCCCCCGTGACTCATTTCTCCGTCTCCAGCTCTTTCCCCACGGGACCCTGCTCTTTCCCTAAAAGAGAATTCAGAGGAGAAGTCAAGTTGGGGTCATTTGGAAGCCAGATCTGAGGTGAGTGGCTGTCTTTTCTTCCTTTATGATAGAGTTAATAAAATTCCCGCCCCCCCCCCACCCCCCTGCCTGGGTCTGCTAGCAGCCATAGACCCCACCTGGTGGCCCGCTCTTCAGGCCACAGGAAGCTCTCTATGGGCAGTAAGAACAGCTCTAGTTAAACACAGTCTGGATGACACCGCACACCGTAGCTTGAGGATAATGCTCCTAAATGCCCCTCCGAGCCTGATTCAGTCTGATGGGCGAATAGCTTGCCAGGACCTGTATGCCCAGGAGCTGTGCTGGGGCTCTGAAGAGTAGCTACTGTTTTTAGAACCTGAGCACATAGATGCCAGCTCACATAAGGTGACTCTCCTGATCTCTGTATGCTGGCTAGTGCTTGGTACAGCCCCGGGACGTATTTAGGGGAAATTTCTGGGGTGGAATCAGGCAAACGCATGTGGGAATACTGGAGTAAAGGTACGCACCCCTGTGAGTCCTCCCTTCCACACCAGGTCCCCATGAGACACACATGGACCAAGCTGGGGGATTTAGATATTCTGCAGGCTCAATTAGGAATTAGCAGTGAGGCCACTTCTGCTGCTCAGTGGGGCCCAGATTCCACCTCTGACAGCTTCTGAACTTTGCTTCTCATTTTGTGCTACCATCAAAGCCACTCTGCTCCATGATGAAATTTACAGGGGTGCAGTTGACAAGGGTTAGTGAAAAGTCTGGAGTGTTGAATGCTTTTTAGGATTTTTTTGATTCTGTGAATCTTTCACTGGAAAAATGGAAGATCTGATTATAGATAGGTAAAACACTGATTTTTACAGAAAGCTATAAAACAAGTATTATGAGATGGACCTAGCTTCCAGGATGTGTTAGAATGTTCTGTAGTTCTCTTATTTATTTAGTTTGGTTTTTTTTTTTTTTTTTTTTTTGAGACAGAGTCTCTGTAATCAGGCTAATCCTGTACTGGCTATATATCCCAGGTTGGCTGTGAACTCATAGCAATCCTCCTGCTTCAGCCTCCCAACTGCTAGGATGACACGTGTGCCACCACACCCAGCTAATCTGTACATGGTGTTAAGGAGTGTGCATGCTAACCAAGCACTTTCACCACTGAGCTGCACCTCCAGCCCTATTCTGTAGCTCAGTGAAACAGGCAGTATGACACAAAAGCAGTGCCTGACCTTGATTGCATCATACTTCCAAAGAGAAAAACAATGATAAGAGGCAGGTTGGGGCGAGCAATTGAAATTTGAGAAGAGATTCTACCTCAGATAATATTGTATCAATAGTAAATTGTTATGTGATCATAGTATTATAACTCTGTAAGAGAATATTATAAGAGTTACAAGAACATAGGGTGAGCTGCCATATTTGCAACTTACCTTCAAATAGTTTACCCAGAAATGTGCATTGTGTGCTTTGTGTGTGTGCATGTGTGCATAACTACCTTAACTGCTGAGACCCTGCTGTTGACTGAAAGCCTTTTTGATTGCAGTATATATGTGTTATTATTCCAAAAATATCAGTTTGTTAGATGTTGGTGTTGCTTTGTTTTTCATATTTCGTTTTGTTTTTGAAGCACGATCTGGCTTTATAGTCTAGGCTTGTCCTAAATTCACTCTGTAGCCCAGGCTGGCCTCAAATTCATGGCAGTCCTCCTGCCTCACACTCTCAAGTGCTGAGATTACAGTTTTACGCTGCCACACTGACTCATTTTTATGTGGTGCTGCAGAATTGAACCTGGGGCTTTGTGCATGCTAGGCAACTGCTATAACCACTTAGCTACACCCCCTGCCCTAGATGTTGGAATAAATAGAGGTCTAGGCTTGGTGGTACAGGCCTGCCATCCCAGTATTCAGGAGGCTGAAGCAGGATTGTGAGTTCCAGGCCAGCCTAAGCTGTACACGGTGAGATCTTGTCTCAAAGAAACAATACAAAAGAATAACTGGATGCCCCTCCCAGATACTCTTTGTCTTTGTCTCAATTTCCCAACAGTCTCATTCGCACTCGTGCTTCAGGTTCTCTAGTTGCCTGAGACATCTTCCATGACCATGTCCTGTTCTGACTTGTCTGATGGTTTCATTCCCATATTGATATTTGATTCTCTCCCACACTCACCTGTGGGCTTTTCTCCCTTCCCTACAGAGTGAAGCTACATTGGACTTGGGCTCTTCCTAGTAGATCGGAAATGCTCCCCAGAAGAGCCTGTTTGGGCTCAAACTCAAGCTTCTTCTTGCAAGTGATAGCCCCTACTCTAAAGCCGTGTGACTAAGCTGGAGGAAATAGCACAGCAGTTAGAGCACTGCCCAGCAAGCGCAAGGCCCTGAGTTCACTTTCCCAGCACCACACATGCCATGGTGGCACACGCCTGTAATTCCAGCTCAAGTGTTATGAGTATATGCACTTAAAATACCCTATGATGCTGATCATTGCTGATCACCTCCTTTGAGCAGCATCTCTCCTGTAGACTGGATGTCACAGCAATTCTTTCATATTTTTATTATGTATAACATACAAAATATGTTAATAAACTGTGATTGAAAAGGCTTTCAGTCAATAGGGTCTGAGCAGTTAGTCATTATTGTTTTGCAATACTGGAGACTGTCTTAAGGCCTTCATGTTGAACTGTACCCTTGGCTCCTTTTTTCAAAGTTACTTTCTTATATTTATACCAGAGTCCTGAGATTCCAAGCATGGGTCACCCCTTTTATTGAGGTCTTGCAGCACTGCCTAGGCTGGCCTTCACTTCACTCTCCTGCCTTCACTTCCTGAGTAGCCAGAACCACACATGTGTACTGCTCTGCCCAGTCATTATTAAAGTTTTGGGTAAACAAAAGTTACATTTTTGACTACACAGGAGGTCACCATCCCTAGCCCCTGCGTTGTTCAAGGTTAACTATACACTTGTGTGACCAGCACAATCACGTTGAAGAACACTTTCATCACCCAAAACATTTTTGCATGCTTCTCTGTATCAGTCCTCTTCCCTACCCACCTTGGAAACCACTATAATTTTACATCTTTAAGAATGTTAACGGGGGAAGCTAGAGGAACAGCACAGCAATTAAGAGTGTTTGCCACATAATCCAGACATGGTGGTACATGCTTATTATCCAGCACTCAGGAGGCTGAAGTAAGAGGATTGCCTGGGCTAGATAGTGAGTTTAAGACCAGTCGGGACAACAGAGTGAGACCCTGTCTAAAAATAAATAAAATTTTATACAGAACCCTACAGCTTTTGTTTCTGACTTGTTTGCAGTGTTTTTGGAATTCACCCATGTAGCTCCTAAGTCAGCAGTTTATCCTTTTTTATTGTGGAGTAATACTCTGCTTATGTCAGTTCACTAGGGCTGCCATAACCAAGTCCCATGAACTGGGCAGCTTACACAACAATAAGATATTTTCTTACAATTCTGGAAAACAGAGAAACAAAAAGACACAAGAAATAGGAAAAACAAATGCCATGGTGAGGTCAAAGCATCCTCAGGACTGTTTTCTGCTAAGGCTTCTCTCCTTGGCTTGTAGGTGGCGGCCTTATTCCCACACCTTTGTGTCTTTCGTCTGTGGATAGTGTCTATTGAGCTACATCCCCAACCTGTTTTTTTTTTTTTTTCTTTTTTAGGATGATCTCCACCTTCTAATTGGAAGCTTTAAACCACTCATATTTACTATAATTACTAGTTAGATATCTCTCTGTTATTTGGCATTTTTTTATATTTCTTGTGCCTTTTTGTTTTTCCCTGTAGTACTTCCTTTTGAGTAACATAAATACTATTTCAGTATTCTCTTCATTCCTGTGATTTTTATCAACTTTTTCTCCATTTTTGCTACTTGATTGGATGTTAGACATTGCAAATTTTACTTTGTTGAGTGCTAGATTTTTGGAAATCCTTAAATATTTCTGGGATTCATTCCAGGATGCAGTGAAAATGCTTGGCATCAGTCTGATGCTTTCAAGGATCAAAGCAAGTTTAGGGTGGGGTGGCAGCCAGGATGCTTGCCCTAACAAGAACAAGGACAGTAGGGAGATGTGAGGCAGGAAGGAGTAGAAGGCAGTCAGGTGGGGACACCAAGTGGCCTCTTTCTTGGTTCCTGGAGGCACAGAATTTGCTGGTACAAAGCTTCCTTCTTTAAAGTGCAATGATGGTTTCCAATCAAGATTTGAATCTTATTGCAGTAGTATATATAGTTGGTGAGTCCTTTTTACTGTTCACTCAAGTTTTGTGACACAGCTTTGTCCCTGAAAAGCATACATCTTATCCAGGACACGTTACAGCAGCCACTGAAGACTTTCGGGCACGTCGAATTGCCAGGGTGCTGCAGTATCTGTTCAGCCTCACTGTACAGTCCAGCAGGTAGATAGGAGTGTATATCAATCCTCAACCCCCATATGCTCCTTGGCCTTCAGCCAGCCAGAGGCAGGTGTCTACAGCACAACCTTCTATGCTTGGAAGAAAGTCACTAAGGTTAACTCTGTCCTAAGGTGCTTAATCAACCTGTGCCTCCCTTGGAACCACGGATACAGAATCACTCCCATCATCGTGTCATTTTAGGAATCAGTGACTTTCAAGGATGTGGCTGTGGACTTCACCCAGGAGGAGTGGGGTCAGCTGGACTTGCCTCAGAGGGCCCTATACCGGGATGTGATGCTGGAGAACTACCAGAACCTTCTTGCCCTAGGTAAGATGACGTCCCAAGGCTGGTGTATGCTCTAGGACTTTATTCCATGTGGTAGTGCTGGTTCCTGGCCTGGCATGACTTGGAAAATGTGGGCTTCCTCAAGACACCTGAGCCAGAGCTTTCAGCCACATCTGAAGTCCTCAAGGTCCAGCGTGATAACCTGGGGGCATTTGCCTTGACTGGCCTGAGATCCAGAAGCATAGAGGAAAGGGAGGACTTAGGAGCCTGGGAGCCCGTCTGACCCAAAGTTTTCCTCAGGCATCAGAGGGAGGGTGTTACATGGGGTCTTTAGACATGTACCAACATTTAAGTTTGGCATCCCTGCTTTGGAACCCAGAGAGCTACCTGTGCCTTGGAGAGGCACAGGAGGTGCATCTCTGTCAGTGCCTTGTCATCATTCATGGACCTACTAGCTCTAGTACACTTAGTCTGACTGCTTTCTCTCCCTATATGCAGGGCCTCCAGTCTGCAAGCCAGATGTGATCTCCCATCTGGAACGAGGAGAGGAGCCATGGCAAGAGTACAGGGAAGTTTCTGGAGGGACTTGTTCAGGTGAGCAGGCCACACAGGTGGAAGGGTGCCTGTCCCTTGACATCTGGCCCCCCAGCGCCTCCTTTCCCCCTTCTCGTGTGCCCTGCCCATCTCAGCTCCTCTCCCTTCCTCAGTGCCACCATCCTGTCTCCATCTGGACCTTTCCCCCCACCTCCTCCTTTCTTCCTTCAACATGTATTAGGCACCAGCTTTGGGCCAGGAGCTGTGCTGTGTTTGTGAGCTTGGAGTCAGGGCTTTCCTCCCTGAAGAGAGGTGATGGAGGAAGTGAGCAGACAGGGAGGCAGCACTGGGTAGGGACAGGAGCATGCTCAGAAGGCCACAGCAGGGAACTGGCCTTTTTTTGACTTAAGAGAATGTCGTGGGCAAGTCCTGAGCAACAGCTGGTGTAGCTTTTCTTCTCTTCTGAGTTTGTTAATGAATAAATGAATTAGTTTAATTTGATTTAGTGGGCAGTGAATGCTGAGTGCTTTAGGCACCGGGAAAGCTTGAGAAACATTTTTATGGGAAGGACAGGCAGTTAAATACAGAAGGGCCAGGTGGACGGGTATGGAGCTAGTCAGGCCCTCTGTGCTCCTCCGCCCCCTACTTCGGCAGCCCTACCCCCGAACCTACATAGCGCCTATAACCCCAGATTTCATTTGTTTCTCACCCCTGCTGCTGTTGCCCTCTGTCCTCTTAAAGAAAATTACATTTTAAAAAAAATGAGTATGGGCTTAGGGTGTAACTAAGAGCAGAACTCTTGCTTAGCATGCACGAGGTCCTGAATTCCAGGACCTCAAAAGAAACAAAGCAAAACACTATTTTAAATAAGGGACTTAAGAATTCACAAATTTTGGTGTCTAAAACCAATCCTTGAGAGTACATTAAAGCCACGCGTACCTTCAGGCACACATCTGTAATCCTAGCACTTGCGAGACTGAGGCAGGAGGATTGCCATGAGTCCAAGGCTAGCCAGGGCTACACAGTGAGTTCAGGACCAGCCTCGGCTACGAGACCCTGTCTCAAAAGAAAAAAAAAAAACAAGGAATTAACTATATATAGAAATTCTTTCAACATACTCCCTTGAACTCGTTGTTCTTTACTCACCATGACATACTAGATGGGCACATATGTTTTTTATTGACTGTACAGTATCTTGTTTTTGTGAGACAGGGTCTCGCTCTGTAGTCCATGCTCACTACATAGTCTAGACTGGCCTCAAACTTATGGCAGTCCTCCTGCTTCAGCCTCCCAAGTACTAGGATTACAGGCACGTGCCATCATGCCTGGCTTATGTGCTACTGGGGAACTGAACCCAGAGCCTTATGCCTTACACTTGCTGGGCAAGCACTGTAACCACTGAACCCTTCCTCCAGCCTCTAGTTGCTGCTGTAGCTACCTTTCTTTCTGACCTAGGTCCCAGGTCTCACATTGCACAGGTTGTTCTTGAACTCATGGATTCAAGCACTCTATTGCCTTAGCTTCTCAAGAGCTGGAACTGTATGTGTTTACCACTACACCTGACCCCCTGTTCTTCTGTACACAGATCCTTACCATGTTCTTGGTGGTGGCCTAGCATGTACTATAGCTGTCACCTTACAAATTTTGAACAGCTTGTATCACTGACCATTGGGCAGGCCTCTGTCCTTATGTCCTGTTGGTTGGCCCAACTCCACTACATAGGGTGCACATTTACTATAATCACACTCAAGGATGCTGAGACAGGAGGATCAAAAAGTGGAGGCCAGACTGGGTAACCTTGTGAGTTAATAAGACTGTGTCTCAAAGCAAACAATAAAAAGGTGGGGGGGGGGGGTGCGCTCAGTGTGATGTAGGTCAGTGTAAAGGCCCTGGTTTAAATCCCCAATACTGGAAGAAAAGGGGGAAAAAAGGAAGTAGTAGTACATAGGAACTTCCTCTTTCTGTTGCTACCACCTTCCACCCAGACCTAAATGTCTTCCGAGTCTTTGCCTCCTCTGCAGCCCCACCTCCACTTCCAATCAGGAGCAAGAACCACAATCAATTTTAGCTCCTAAATATTTCTCGAGTCTCTCACTTCATAGCACTGACTCTAGTTTCAAGTTGCCGGTTTTTACCTGACTGTTCACCTGGCGTGTTCCTCCACACAGGTCCAGGGCACATGCTGCACAGCAGGCAGCTCTGCCCTGCATGCTACACTGTGCTCCTTGAAGCTGTTACAGAAGACAGCATTGAAAATAAAATCTCCACCTCAGAAAAACTTTTCCTTAGTAAATTGTTTAATGTATCTCTTTCTTGCCCCACCCTCCTTTAATAGAGCCAGAAAGATCTACCCCATCACAGACGTGTCAGCTGCCCTCATCTAGCAGAAAAGGCAATTCTTTGTATCTTTTTCTTAGGCAGGAAGCTGTATCTGGGGCTAGATTTCCACAGACACAGGGAGATGGCAGGCCACCCTCCTCTATGTTCACATTTCACAGGTGCCACCAAGAAAGATGGGATGGTCTGCAAGAGGTTTATTGTGCTTCTAAAAAGATGCCCGTGAATCTCAGAGTTAGACAAAGCATTTGGAATTCCAAGTGTTCTAAAGGAAGTGCTTCAAAGAAGGGAGGTGAGGGAATCCTCTTTCCCCTTGGACCTCAGGGAGCTCTTCAGGTATTGCTTCAGGCTTGTGTCTACCCTGTGCGTACTGCCTGCGCCTGACGTGGTGCTGACTCACATTAGCCAGTTGAGGACATTCTAGTCATGGAGTCCTGTCCTGATCCCCAGATTCTCTGCAGCTTATTCCTTTCTCAACCCTGTTGATCTCAGTTGAAGCTGTTGCTTTGGGATTCCCTCGGCTTCTCCCCCGCTGAGTTCTCATGCTCTCTGGTGACTCTTCACGTCCCCTCTCCTCCCTCCTGGTGTTCTGCCTAGGTAGCTCACCTTGGGGAGCTACCTCTGCCTTCATGCCTCCCAGTTATTTGTTCTTATCTGTTTCTACTATTTTTTTTTATGGTACTCGGGATTGAGCCCCCAGGGCCTGCACACTGAGCTTCATCCCCAGCCCATTTTTTATTTTTGATCTTGAGAAGAGTCTTGCTAAATTGCTAAGTTGCCCAGGCTGCCCTCAAACTTGTGACCCTCCTACCTCAGCCTGCTGGAGTGCTGGGTTTACAGGCCTGCACCACTGGGCCCAGCTTGTTTCCACTTTCTCTTCTGGGCTTACCTACCTCACCACGTTGGCTTCCCAATCAGAATTCCCAGGTCATGCCTCCTGCCTGCTCAGAGAAAATTCCATTTTCATTCTGTTACAGAATGGGTCCTTACCTCTGAGATGAGGGGAAAGTCCTCTCCACAACACGAATTTTGCAAAGAAGAACCATCCCAGGAGCCAGTCATGGAACAACTGAAGAGACACAGCCTGGACAGCACCAGCGTGGGTGAGGCCTGGACCTGGCAGGCCCCTATGGAGACTCTGTGGAGGAACACGGCCACACTGTGGGAACACGTGCCCCATAGGGACATCGCCAAAGATCAGAAGTATTGGGGACACAATCAGTCCAAGGAAGGTTCCCCCTTCAGGTGCTCTCTGTTCACCCAGCAAAGTGTCTCTTCAGGGGGACACTCTCCTGCCACATACACTGAGGACATCCGGTCCACTGACATGATCACCAGTGACCGGCAGAGAACAAGCCCAAGGGAAAAGTCCTTCAGGTCAGATGAGCACAGGAAATGCTCATCCACACCCAGGCTGCTTGGGGCAGGTAGTGGAGCTGGTCTCTTTGCATGCAGTGAGTGTGGGAAAACCTTTCCACAGAGCGCATCCCTCGCACTACACCGGCGCTGGCACAGCCGTGAGAAGGCTTACAGGTGTAGTGAGTGTGGCAAGGCCTTCACCTGGAGCACCAACCTCATTGAGCACCGGCGCACCCACACAGGCGAGAAGCCCTTTTTCTGCAGCGAGTGTGGGAAAGCCTTCAGCTGCCACTCCTCCCTCAACGTGCACCAGCGCACCCACACGGGCGAGAGGCCTTACAAGTGCAACGCCTGTGAGAAGGCCTTCAGCTGCAGCTCGCTGCTCACCATGCACCTGCGCGTGCACACGGGCGAGAAGCCCTACACGTGCAGCGAGTGCGGCAAGGCCTTCAACCAGCGTACACACCTGACGCGCCACCACCGCACCCACACGGGTGAGAAGCCCTACACGTGCAGCGAGTGCGGGAAGGCCTTCACCTGCCACTCATCCCTCACCATCCACGAGAAGATCCACAACGGCGACAAGCCGTTCAAGTGCACTGAGTGTGCCAAGGCGTTCAGTCATCGCTCGCGCCTCACGCTGCACCAGAGGATCCACACGGGCGAGAAGCCCTTCAAGTGCGCTGACTGTGGGAAGGGCTTCAGCTGCCACTCGTACCTCGCCGTGCACCAGCGCACCCACAGTGGGGAGAAGCCCTTTAAGTGCGATGAGTGCGGAAAAGCCTTCAGCTCCCACTCGTACCTCGTCGTGCACCAGCGCACCCACACCGGGGAGAAGCCCTTTGACTGCAGCAAGTGCTGGAAAGCCTTCAGCTGCCACTCCTCCCTCATCGTGCACCAGCGCACCCACACCGGGGAGAAGCCCTACAAGTGTCACGAGTGTGGCAAAGCCTTCAGCCAGAACCACTGTCTTATTAAACATCAGAAGGTTCATGCAGGAGTGAAATCCTTTAAGTGTAACAAATGTGGTGAAATGTTCAGCTGGAGCGCTCACCTCCTGGAACACCAGAAGCTACACGGTGAAGAGAAGCCCTTTGCCATCCAGTTCAATAGGCACTTGCTGAGCACCTATTACATGCCTGGCAGCCTGCTGGGTGCAGAGGACGCAGGGCTAGGGGATGTGGACTCAATGAGCACACTGGATATGGCAAAGCTCTTTGTGCATGGCACAGCCCCCACCCAACAGGAATTCTCTCCCAGGGAGCAAACTTGGCAGTTAAGGTGATACACCAGTATTGATCACAGAAGCCTCTTCCTCAGCTACTCAACAAGTGAGGCATTGGTACCCTTTCTGGGCTCCCAGAGCCGGACTGTTTATTCCTCCATATGTCAAAGCTCCCATCAAAGCTCAACTCCATCAGCCAGGTTACTTCCTATCAGAGAGGACTGTACCCCAGGATAGACTCAAGGATATTTGTGGATATCCTGTCATTGTGTCTTCCTTGATGTGTCTCTGGAGGTCATTGGCAAGGGGCATTTTGCCTGCAAATAAGAAGGCAGTTTATCTGCTGGATCCTGGGGTGGGAGTGGGTTCCTGGTGTGGTTTCAATCAGGAATTTCCTCTAAAAATTTATGTTCAGTAATAATAAAAGAATATAGTTATTACTTCTATGTGAATAGTATTTTATTATAGAAGGGGAGAATAAAGTGGGATAATGGGCATTTGGAAAAACTGAATTTCTGGGATTTGGCTCATGTGAATAGCTCTACTACAGTGTTTCCTGTTAGTGTCAGATCAGCCAGGGTTTTCCCTGCAACAGCGTGTTCTCAGCACAGCTCCGCACTTGTGTGGCCAGGTTCAGACATTACAGCATTCTGCCTTGGCGTTTAGTCCCTAATGGGAAACTGGAGCACCTAGGTGGGGTCCTGGGCCCAGGGAAGGTGGGCACGTACAGGGAAAGATGTGTCTGGAAGCTTGCCTCCACTGACCAGTGCTGGGTGAACCAGGCACCACAGGCTGTGGAGGCTGCCCTGCAGGGCATCTCCTGGCATCATATAGCTTGGGTCAGAGTGGAAGCCTCACCATCGGGCCCAGGGAGGCAGTCGTCTCCATGGCCTGTTCCACATGGAGCTAGTGTGCAAACTCTGTCCCAAGCCTCTGCACATACAGGAAAATAATACGGGTGGTGTTATGTTTTTTGCGACAAAGTCTCGTGCTAGTCTAGGTGGTCCTGAACTCACCACGTAGCCCAGGCTGGCCTCAAACACAAGGCAGTCCTCCTGCCTCGGCCTCCTAAGTACTAGAATTACAGCATGTACTACCATACTTGGCTTATGCGGTGCTGGTAAATGGAATCCAGGGCCTTGCTCTTGCTAGGCAAGCATTCTAACCACTGAGCTAGGTCCCCGGGTGGAGGAGTGTTCTTGACTGAAGATGGAATTATGTGCTGATAAACCCATCATACCTTGAAAATACTGTTGGGGGCTAAAGGAATGGTTCAGCAGATAAAGTGCTTGCTTAGCAAGCTGTAAATCAAGTATTAAGTACTGATTTGATTCCCCAGCACCACATACGCCGGGTGTGGTGGTGTATGCCTATAATCCCAGCACTTGGGAGGCTGAGACAGGAGGATTGCTGTGAGTTCAAGGCCAACCTGGGTTCCATAGTGAGTTCAGGACCAGCCTGGGCTGCAGAGCAAAACCTTGTCTCAAAAAAAAAAAATGAAAAATGCATTTAGTCCACCTAACCTACAACATCACAGTTCAGCTCCATAGGCTGGGGTTGTTCCCCCTCCTAACTGTGGCTCCCTGGCCGCTTTCCGCTCCTGCTGCTTATCGTATTACTATCACTAGCCCAGGAGAAGACCGGAACTCACAGCACGACTTCTGCTGAGTGCGTGTTGCATCTTCATGAAGTCACAGCACCAGAAGTTGGACCACCAGTAAATGGGGAGCCATCTGTATTAATCTGCAGTTAATTCAGTTAATCTTTCTTCTACTTAATACTAATCAAAGGTAGCTGACTCCTCAGTGCTAATAATATTTAATAGTTGGTATTAATATTTGTATAGAATGCTATATAGTTCATGAAATACTTTCAGTATTCTTTTAAATTACAGAGGCAAAACAACCACATTGCAGAAAATACGGACTTAACCAGGCATGGTGCTGCATGCCTGTAATCTTAGCATTCCAGGAGGGTGAGGCAGGAGAATCACAGGTGCAAGCCCAAACTTCATCAATTGGTGAGATACTGTCTAAAAAATAAAAAATAGGCTGGGGAATGTAGCTGAAAGTAGCTCAATGGAAAAAATAATGCTTACTATGTTGCCCAGCCTTGGGCTTGAATTTTGGATTCTCCTGTCTCAGCTTCCCAGAATGCTGTGACACCAGGGCCAGTTTCAGATGACATCTTTAATATTCACCTTAGAGCTGAACCCAGTGACACAGGCCTATAATCTCAGCACTCTGGGAGGCTGAGACAGGAGCCCCACTCATACAGATTAGCAATTTAGCAAGACCCTGTCTCAAAATCAAGAGTAAAAACAGGCTAGGGATATAGCTGAGTGTGAATGCCCAGGCTCAGTCGTCAATACCAGACGCACCCACATACAAATTCATGTTGGCTAGCACTGCCAGAGCAACCTTTAGTGTCTGTATTAGTTTTAAATTCTTTCAAAAGGCAGAATTTACAGATACTACAACAAAAAGAATGTATTCAGAAGACTTACAAATCTGAGGATAGAGATAGTCTAAGATGGCGGCTAGCGAGCGAGCTGGAGTGTCTGATGGCTGCTTAGTCGTGAAGTAGAACACCTGTGCGGACCGCAGGCCAGCCAGTGAGAATCTGCTGCGGATCTTGGTTGTGAGAACAGTGGCGAAGACCGGAAACTGAAGATCTGTGACTGAAGATCAGACACGGGCAACAGGCACAAGTCGGGACTGGAACAAATCTGTGATGAAAGTGCTGCTGGCTTCTGTAGACAGTTGCAAAGATGAGAGCTTTCTCAGAGAAAGAAGCTGTAACCATCGGTCTTCCTTTTATATAGTTCAAGTTCCCAGTTGGGCCGCCCACATCCAGGTGGGTGCTCTTCCCTCATTGGCTGGCCCGCAGATCACTCACACTCTAATCCATCAAGGGTGGTTCTCAATTGCCTTATCTAGGCGTGGTTCCCAAACCCTAATCCAGGCATGGCTCCTGATTGCCTCAAATTGACATAATCTCTCCAACGCTCACGGTGTCACCTGTGGCAGATTCTGTTTGTATGAAATAACAAAGTGCTCACTTCAAAACTATTGCATTGAAGTGGCCGTGGCTCCAGTGAAAGTCTATGAAGTAAGGATTTTAAGGGTAGTCGTGTGTGTGTGTGTTTTTCAAGACACGAGCTCACTGAGCAGTCTAGGCTGGCCCCAAATACACAACAATCCTCCCGCCCCAACCTGCTGAGCGCTGGGATTACAGGCGTGCAACACCACACCCAGTTTATGTGGTGCTAGGGAATTGAACCAGGACCATGAGCTTGCTAGGCGAGTGCCCTAATCGCTGAGCTACTACTCCAGCCCCTTTAAGGGCCGTCTGTTGCTTCCCTGATAGGGAAACTGTTAATTCCTCCTTCTCTTTCTTGCCTACGATGTGAATGTAATGCGTGAAGATACGGCAGCCATCCTGCAACAATGAGGCAACCAGGGACAAAATCCATACACTAAAGATAGTAACTGGAGGAATAGCTCAGCGGTTAAAGCATGAGCAAGCACTAAGTACCTGAGTTTGATTCCCCAGCATCACATAAACTGGGCATGGTGGCACATGTCTGTAATCCCAGCACTCAGAAGAGTGAGGCAAGATTGCCATGAGTTGAAGGCCAGCCTGGGCTACATAGTGAATTCAGGACCAGCATGAACAATAGAAGGAGAGCCTGTCTCAAAAAAAATAAATAAATAAACTGAAACAAGTAGAAGGATCCTGGGCCTTTGGCGAAACTACCCAACTGTTGTTTTAGCCACAATGTCCTGAGTGCTTGCTATATTACAAAAATAATCACAACATATCCATTTGTCATTCCTTAAGTTGCTTCACTGTGAGCATCTGTGTCCTTTTGACACAAAGGAAACAGAACTGGTTCCTCACTAGTGTGAGAGGAGATAGTGGGGTTGTAGGCAGTTAGGGATACAGGGTCCCCAGAAACAGAGAATTCACTGGAAGGCAGGATTACAGAAAAGGCAGCTGGCTCTAACTCATGACAGCCTGTAGCTGACCACTCACTAAACTTAGTTAAAAGACAACAGAGAAAAAGATTGTTTTTTTTCCCCTGAGACAGGGTCTCTCTCTGTAGCCTAGGCTTGTCCTGAACTCACTATGGAGCCCAGGCTGCCCTTGGACTCACAGCCATCCTCCTGCCTCAGCCTTCCAAGTGCTGGGATTACAGGTGTGCACCACCATGCCTGGTTTACATGTCATGCTGGGGAATTAAACTCAGGTACTTAAGCGCTTCACTTAGTGCTTGCTAGACAAGCACTTTAATCACTGAGCCATTCCCCCAGCTCCATAAAGATCTTTTAAGGGGAAATACCCAAGGGCGAGCTTCAGCAGCGGTTTAAAAGTGGAGAGCCTATCAACCAGTTCTAGTAACCAAGATGCTTAGGATAAGACAGCCCCTTACACAGCTACACAATCAAAAACCCTAGACAGCAAGCTACACATGCAACGCACATTTCCAGGTGTCCCTTCTGACTAGCAGAAGCTTTACCCTATCTTTCCCCTTTTGTAAGTTTCCCAATGAAGCCTTTTCTTCAAAACACAACCTACCTCCTGTCTTCACAACCTATTCTTCAAGCCTGTGGAGACATGGACTTGGCACAGAGGCCCGTCAGAGTTGGGGCCTGACACCATGGTGAAACCAATGGCCAGGACTGATTATTTATCACGTTAATGAACTCTTCATAGGCCGAGTTTGCTAAGGCTTCAAAAAAGTCAGGAACAATGGGAAGGGGAAAGGGATGTGATACATAAATAATAATACAAAAATTTTAAACTAAAAGTTAGGATTAACTAGATGCTGAACTACACAAAATACCTTCTTATGATATCTCAAAATTAATAATATGGATTTCCTTCACTTGATATGGAGATTTCATTGAATTTATAAGATTTTCTAACATTATACCAACTTTGGGTATTTGGAGTAAGCCCTACTTAGCAGTGATGCAATAATTTTTAATTACCTGTGGACTTGCTTTTAAAGTTTAGGATGTATCTTAGTCTCTTATTACTGGGACACAACACCCACATTTTAAGAAGAAAAGTTTTATTTAGCTCACATTTCAGAGGTCTCAGTCCATTCATGGATGGCTACAGTGGCAGGAGGGGTCTGGTGGAAGGAAGCAGCTCACAGCATTGAGCTGTGAAGGATCAGGGTTAGGGAGAAGCCAGACAAGAGTACATCCTTCCAGGCTACACCCTCACTGTCATAGCTACTTCCTCATTGCTGTGACAGAATACCCAACATCCACAAATTGAGGGAGAAAATATTTAGCTCACAGTTTCAGAAGGTCTCACAGTCCATTCATGGGGCAGCCAACAACAGTGAGGACACACAGCAGAGACTTCAGAGCTGCACAGCAAACAGAAACTAAGTGACACAGGAACCAAGTTGCTGTCTGGAGATCTGGCAAGGCCAGAGCTTTCCCAGGAAGAAGCTCTAACAATGTTTCTTCTGCCCTACTCAGTTGAAGCATCCAGCTGGGCCTCCCACATTCAGGGTCCTCACTTCTGGCCCACAAGTCAATAACACAAACCTGAAAGCTCTGCTCTGGGCACCCCCCCCCCCCCCCCCCCCCCCCATCTCAGTAAATTGACATGATCTCTCCAGGTCAAACCCCAAGCATCTACCCCTTCCAGGCAAGCCCTACCTCCCAACAACACAAATTCTCACAGTTATACCACTATATCCAAATACATGAGGCTTTTGGGGGACATGCCAGATCCAAACAAAAGCACTCAGTAATCCCATGCCTTCAGTAATCCACCCCTCCCCACCAGGCCCCACATCCTAAGCAGCACACAGACTCCATAGATAATCCATAATATCCAAATACATGAGGTTTTGGGAGGACATGCTAGATTGCAGCTATAACATTCAACCCTGGCCCCAATAGACTCATGTCCTCCTCATGCAAAGTGAATTTAGTCCATCTCTGAGAGTTGTTGAAGTCTTAAAAGTTGTAGTACTGCTAAAAAGTTTCAGCGCAAAGTCTCTGAGACTCAAGGCAAACTCTTAGCTGTTAGCCCTGTAAAAATCAAAGTTAAACACTTCAGACAATAAGTGGCACAGGTTAAATAATCCTGCTCCGAAACGGAACAAGACCAAAACCCAGCAGGGCAAATGTTAAATCCTATAGTTTCATTGTATCCTGCTGCTGCTCCATGTCTAGTGCCCAGGACAAGCCGTGGTGAGAACTGGGCAGACCCTCATAGCAGTCACCTCTCCCTTGGTCTCACTGGTCCCAGGCCAGAAGTGAGAACAGAGATGCCCATTAGCATGTTGATCTGTAGCAGCATTTCAGTGGACCCGGATTAAATTTTGAATCATTTTACAATAATCCTCATCAGGTTATGATGTGTCAAGAGTCCCCTGAGACAGGCACATGCCTGTGCTAGCACTCGTGAGAGGCCAAGGGAGGAGAATCAGAAATTGGGGGTTCAGTCAGGTCAGTTTAGCAACTTAGTCAGACCCTGTCTCAAAATAGGAATCCATGTTATCGTCTCATTGCAGCCTAGCAGCCCCACCAAAGGCCGGGATGCCATGGGCCTGTCACATCATCATGGGCTGGAACTCTAAAATCACAACCCAAAATCAGCTTGTTGCCATGTAAAGTGATTATCTCAAGCATTTGTTATACCGATAGAAAGCTGACTAACACCCAGCCACCATTCTAGAAGTTCTCTGGCTACTCACTGCCCATATCCTGATATTGGCAACTTTATAAACTGGGCTTTCCCAATAATCAGATCTTCAAGTAAAAGTCCCAAGAAGCTTCAAGCACCTCTAAAACAAATGATCAGAGCATCCAAATCCAGACCTCAGGTGTGGGATCCTGGTCTACCTCCCAAACTCAGGCCACAGTAACCACTCCAGCCCTACAGCAAGACACAACATGCCCTAGGCCCCAGCCACCATCAAGAATAATTGTCCTATACAAATATAGTGGTCCATTGGTTCCCACACACTAAAAAACCTCTTACTTTTGGCCTTCATTGGAACTGTTTCCCCAGATTCCACTAAATTAATTTTTCCACTTTATTAATATGTATGAATGTGATATACAATGTTTACAATGAGCTTGAGTATTTTATGCACATATATATCACCCAGATCCCACTACATTTAAGAGAGGAACTCCCTGTGTTCCCAGAACATTATTGTACATACAAATAAGGACACAAAACTCCATTTACCCTGATTATTGTCACAACAGCTTAGCCAAATATTCCAACAGCTCTGGCTCCCTCTCCTCTGGGGTTTTCTATGACTGGGATGGGTGCTCTAATCAGAATTAAGTCAAAACTCTGAACCATACTATTGACTTTACCAAATAAAGTTATTAATATGGTACAATATAAATTAAAACAGAGGGCTGGAGGAATAGCACAGTGGTTAAAGCGCTTGCCTGGCAAGCATCAGCTCCTGGGTTCGATTCCCCAGAACCACTTAAACTGGGCATGGTGGCACAAGCCTGTAATACCAGCCCTCGGGGAGGCTGAGGCAGGAGGATTACAAGTTCGAGCTGAGCCTGGGCAACTCAGTGACTTAGCCAAACCTGTCTCAAAATCAAAACAAAAAATGGGCTGGGGATGTAACATAGTGGAAAGGCCATGGTTCCATTCCCAGAAAAAGAAAAATTAATGTAATGAAAGCCAATCAGTCTTCCACAAGCCAATTTTGCAGGTAGAGTTTACTTACAATATTCTATATGATGGCTATTTCAATAGTTTTGGCTTGTATTCAGTTTTTCTTTTTTGGCCCTAAGAGGGCTAAAATGGCCTCACACGGTGAGATCCTGTCTCCTGTCTCAAGGGGGAAAAAAATCATCTAGCTGATTTCTGAGTTTGCCAGAAACTCCCTCAAAAAATATATATACATAACATAAAATTCAGTGTTTTGACTTTTTTTATAGTACGCAACTGAACCCAGGGCCTTTGTCCAGAGCTGTATCTGCAGCCGCCCCCCTCCTTTTATGTTATTGCTTGGAAGAGGGTCCCAGTAAGTTACTATAATACCCAGGCTCAGCTCAGACTTGGTTTTTTTTTTATTTTTGAAGAAGCATTTTGTTATTTTATTTTATTTTGACACAGGGTCTCCCTCTGTAGCCCAGGCTGGTCCTGAACTTATTATGTAGTCCAGGCTGGTCTTGGACTCACAGCAATCCTCCTGCCTCAGCCTCCCAAGTTCTAGGATTACAGGCACATGCCACCATGCCCAATTGATGTGATTCTGGGGAATCAACCCCAGGGCTCTGCACTTGCTGGTAACACTTTAACCAGTAAGTTAAGAAAGAAAAAAAGAAACACAGAGAGAGAGAGAAACAGAGAAAGAGAGAGAGAAAAGAAAAGAAAGAAAAGTTGCTACACACAGGCACTAGGTGGCACCCGGAGTCCATTTGTACCTCACCAACAAGTTGCCTGGAGTTCATTCAACCAGGTCCTAATGCTCTTAGAAATTCACAAAAGATCCTTCCGGCAGGAGCAGAAGAGTGCCTTGAATCAATTTTGAGACCTGCTGTCTCAGGCCTGTAATCCCAGCCCTCTCGGAGGCTGAGGCAGGAGAACTACAAGTTCAAGCCCAGCCTGGGCAACTTAGTAACTTAGTGAGACACAGTCTCAAAATCAAAACTAAAAAAAAAGTGTTGGTGATATGGCTGAGTGTAAAGTCGCTTGGCTTGGCCTCTAACAAAAAAATAAATATTTCAGTGCTTATATATTAATTATATACTTTTTGAGCCAGGGTCTTGCTCTGCATTCCAGGCTGTTCCTGAATTCACTATGTAGCCCAGGCTGGTCTCAAACTCACAGCAGTCCTCCTGCCTCAGCCTCCCAAGTGCTAAGATTACAGGCACATGCCACCACGCCCCAGCTCCTCACCCCCCACCCCCCCGCTCCTAATCCTTCTCTTTATTTTGCTGCAATGCTGGGGATGGAATCTAGGGCTCTGTGCAAGTTAAGCAAGCAGGGCACCACTGAGCCACACTCCCAGCTCTAAGCAACTTCTTGCAAGCCAGGTGAGTAACCTCAGGCCCACAATGGATTCATCTTTGTGATGACCTCACCCAAAAATGATGACCCTGCCCATCGTTGGCTGTGATAGCTGCACTCACCCCAGGCGGAACCATCCACAATCCCACGCCCCACTGTCACCCCGCCAGAGGTCTCCCTGTGCCTAACTCTGCCCAGCTCTCCTTACTTTTCCTGCTCCATGGTAGCCGCGCTGCGTATCATTCGTCTCTGAATTCTTTTCCTCTTTGCTCCCCAGACCTCTGCTCTCCTACGCTTGATCTTAGCTAGAACGCCAAGCAGTGATGGCTTCTGCTGTCCTAACCCCAGCTGTGCTCTCCTAACCTGGCTCTTACATCTGCGCATAAGCCGTGTCCAGGGAACAGGACCTCTTTTGAAGCATCCCATATATATGACTGTGCATTCAGGTGTGTGTACGTATGTGTCTGCGGATGCATAACAGTGTGCATCCTTCCCAAAGTTGGTATTTGTTTCCTTACTTCACTGCATCTGGAGGACTATGTGTGTTGGCTGCAATGCATATTGGTCCTTTTTACCTGGGGCTGTGCGTCTTGGTGCATGTGTCTGTTTCTATGGGTCAGGTGGTGTGTGTTTGTGTTGGCAAGATTCTTATCTGAGCACATCTGTGGTGGTGAAGTCTGTGCTTCTGGTGGAGGCTATACGTTGTGGCAGCACGGTTGCCTCTCCATGTTTTTGTGTCAAGTGATGATGTGTGTGTGCATTGCAGGACGAGGCGGGCTTCTGTGGGTGCAACGGGGGGATGTGTGCTGGTCCTTATGTACAGTGGTATGTGCACGCAGTGCAGGCAGTGTGTTTGGTGAGCATGTTGCCACACACTTGTCTCATGTTTCTGTGTCTGGTTAGCAGATGCGTGTGTGCAGGATATTTGCCTTTTTTCAGTGTGTCATGGATTGTGTATATATTGCAGGGAATGTGTCTGTCTTGGTGTCTCAATGTGTCTAATGGCATATGTGTGTTTGTACACTACATATGTGTTTCTGTCTCTGTGTCTGAAGTATGTGTGTATGTTGCAGTGAGCAAACATCTCTGTGTTCCTGTCTGGTGTCTTTTTGTCATAATTGCTGCAAGTTGTATCTGTGTCCTGTGGGCTGAGTCCCCTGATGGCTGACGTGTCAGCATTAGAGGAACTTTTCCCTACACACATGCGCAGCACTGCAGTGCCTCTGTGAGTAGTGGATTGTGTGTTCTCCTGACTAACAGAGGGTTATGTGTAGATCTAGTTGCTTCTGTGTGTCAAGGGTGGGTGTGTACTGGTAAGGGAGTGTCTCTGTTTCTTCAGTTTGACTGTGTGTGGGGGGTACATGTTGTCATGTGTCATGGGTGTAAGTTTCAGGTTGTGTATGGTATTTGCGTGCACGAAGTGGCCATGTGTGTGTCATGGAGTCTGGCCATCTGCTGTGTGCAGGACAGCCTCTTTATGTGATAGGTGCTGTGTCTCTACTGGAAACCAGACAGGGCCTAGGCCCTTCTCCAATCCCCACATTCCTTTGTGCTCTGTGCTACAAAAAATATTTGCATTTTCCACGACTCATGATTTTTCCTCCGCAATCGCTACCAGATGTTGGTCCTGTGGTCCCTGTCCCCATGGCAACGGAGGTTCCAGCAGCTGCGGTTCCCTTCGTGGCGCCTGCCTGGGAGCTGGCACTGCTGTGAGCCCTAAGGGGGTGGGGAGGAATGGATGACTGCAAAGGCAGAAGACAGCTGAGGGGACCTTCCTGGGTATAGGCGACAGGGGCTGCATGCTGGAAAGGAGATCCCCACTTTGTGACGTGGCCACAGAAGGGCTCCTACAGGTCAGGCTTCAGATGTTTGAGCAGCTCCTGGAGCAGGAGCAAGAGAGAGCTTGGTCACTGAGACACCCCTAATCACCCCAAATCATACTGGTGTCGAGGGAGAGCAGAGCAGAGGTGCAGGGTCAGGAAGCAGTGGCAGGGTGGCACGATAGTTTTGGTGGGAGCACAGGGTAGCCAAGCATGCAGCCGGAACCACAGCACTGACCCGCCCATGTCCCCCTAACAATCACTGCGCTGCCTATGCTGAACCAAAATGGCCTCTGACCCTCCTAGCCAAGTTTGAGCATGTATCCTCAATCCCAGAATCCAGAATGGGAGGGTGCCCAAGCTGTCCCAAGGGAAGAAATGCGGCTTGGAAACAGGCAGCCTGCACCCCATGTGCCAGCTGAGCAGGTCAGACACAGGAACTGTGTGTCTGACAGCTGCTCTGATGGCTCCCATCCCTAGGGCAGGAAACCATCTCCATTCAGGTGGCTGAGCCTCTCCATGGCTGCCAAGGTTGACCTGGATAGGCAAAGGGCATATACCTATAATCCCAGAACTCAGGAGGCTAAGGCAGGAGCATTACCATGAGTTCAAGACACCTTGGACTATAAAGTAAACACAGGACAGACCTGGACTGGAGAGCTAGACCCCATTTCAAAAACAAAACAAAATAGGACTGCCAGGCAAGATTCTTGAGTTGCCAACGAGTCAGATGATGGCACTGGGCTGTGGGCTTCAGGGTAGTTAAAGAGAATGGATTGAAGGATCTTAGCAGAATCCTAAGACTTTGAGCTCATTAAAAGATGAGAGAAAGTGGGAAGCCCTGCAAGACAGGCAGGGAGATGGGAGAAGCCCAGATAGACATAGCTTGTGGAATTCAGAGAGGCAGTGGAGGCCAAGGAAAGGTGACAGCACGTGGCTCAGGAAGGCACTGAAGACTTGCCAAGAATGGCAAACGTGCTGGAAGGCCAGGCAGAGGGTAGAGCGGCCACAGTGGCCAGCAGGGAGCAGGGGCTCTGTTCCAGGAAGGCTGCCCTCCTAATCCCCTCCACCTCTCTTGCGGGTGGGCAGGCAGGCGAGGAGTTTCCGCCTTAGGACAAGGAGCCCATTGAGACAGACAGCAGGGCTCTGTACAGCAGCAGACCTTGTTTGTGCCAGAGGAGGCCTGGCTGGATGCTGCCCTGTGGTCCCCTGGCCCCAACCTTTGGCCTACCCCAAACAGTTCTGACCTCCAAGCTCAACAGCGTTGGC
Organism: Ctenodactylus gundi; assembly: GCA_004027205.1. Taxonomy (NCBI): domain Eukaryota; kingdom Metazoa; phylum Chordata; class Mammalia; order Rodentia; family Ctenodactylidae; genus Ctenodactylus; species Ctenodactylus gundi. The sequence goes on along the minus strand of PVKB01004375.1, from coordinate 96,677 downwards.
CTGTGGAAGGGCACAGAACAGAAGCAAGCTCCCACCACTACCCGCCCTCCCAGTCAAGGGATCCATCCTTCCCAAAAGGAGAGGAAAACCAGGGAAGCGGCCCTAAAATACTTGACAGTGATGGACACAGCCATTTGTATGTAATCCCTGGGGACCCACATCGAAGCGCCAACGCAACTTTGTGGGAAGAGTCCTGGGGGTGTGAGTGCTGGCCAGAAGTTACGTGCAGTTTCTTTAGGAGACATCCTTGCCCAAGATCTGCAGACAGGCAGTAACCATAGCACAGGAGGTGGGGGAAAAAAGGCACTTTTATTAAGAAAGCTTTGGCCAAGCCCCTGCAGGGAGGAGCCCATCCTGGGGCCCTGGGGTAGGGTGGGAGCAGCCCTGCCAGGGGACCTATAAATACATCTCCTCAGGCCACTGGAGTCGCCACTGGAATTCCCATGGCATGTGGGGTGTGGAAGGCCATCAAAGCCAGCTTGACAGCTGAGGGGTGAGGACCTAGAAGGCTAGGCTTGGGTTGCCAGGGAGGGGAAGGAGTAGGACAGGACAAGGTCTGCCAAGGCCGCTGAGGAGTAGAGACCAGCCCTCCTCCCCGGGCTGGGATCAACCAGATAGATTCCCAGGGGTCGGACCGCGGAAGTAGACTCGGGGTATACCCAAGGAAGGGACCCTCCAGCCAAAGGCACCAGGCCCTGGTCAGTGAGGTAGAGCTGCGGCAGAAGTGCTTCTAGCCCCAGCCAATGACAAGGCGGCCCCAGTCACTGCACGCTTGACCAGTAAGAAGTGGTCTCTAGGCAGAACCCACCTAGCCTTGGCCAATGAGACGCGGGTGGCGGGAGCGCTCCAAAACTCGGCCTACTGGAAGGAGCCGCCGACTGAGTGCCAGGCAGGCCTCGGTTCAACGGAACCCGGGACTTGCCGCCTCAGGGCTGCTGCAAGGAGCCAATCAGACACAGCCTCCCGCTGTCCGCCTGAGGCCCAGACAACAGGAGGCCTGCCGCGCCCCGGCCGCGCACGGGCCTCCTGGTTCGCAGAAGGCGGGGTGGCAAGCTTGCTGCTAAGCCCAAGGACGCTGCAGGCCCCGCAGGGCCGATGCATACTACAGGGTGGGCGCGCCCACCCTGGCCAGCTCGCTCGCTGCCTCCCGGCTCTTCTTGCGCGGCGGCTTTTGGATAGGGGTCTTCTTCCGAGGGGTCTCAGGCGCGGGCGTGCCAGTCGCCGCCTTCTCGGGCCCTGTGGCCTCGGGCGCAGGGGACGCGCGGGCCGGCGAGGCGGGCAGCACGGAGCGTTTGGCCTTCTGCGGCGGGGCAGGCTTCTCCCGGGGACCCTGCGCGCTCGAGGCTCCCTCGGCGCGCCCCAGGCTGCGAGTCTTACCCCGGAGCTCCGCCGCCAGCATAGAGGCGGCCTCCGGTGCGCTGCGCGGAGCACCCCCGGCGTCCGTGGGCTCCATGAGGCCGAGGCCGCGGCCCCGCGCTCGAGCCCGGGGCGGGGAGGGCGGAGCGAGGGCTGGGGCCTCCTCGGCCAGCCCTGGAGGCCGCGGCGCCGTGTCGCGGACCCGGGGACTGCCAGGTTCGTCCGGCCGCGCCAACGTGTCGCTGGGTGTCCGTTTCCTCCTGCTGGGGCTGGGCGCAGCCTCAGGGCCGAGCGGCGACGGCGAGGGTGCACGGGCCGCGGCAACGGCGCCATGCTTGCCATGGATCCAGGACACTTTGGGCTTGGTAGCGGGGTCGGGTGGCGGCGGCTTCCTGCGCTCGGGCGATGGCGACAGCGACAACCCCCCAGTCTCTCCCCGGGCCTGGGCCGGCCGGGCCTCCCGCCGGGCCACGCGTGCATACAGCGCCCCGCTGGGTCCCTCCACACTGGACGCTGACCGTTCGCTGTCAGAGGATGCAGGGAGAGGAGTGCTTTCCTCTGTGGATGCTGGGGTGGTCAAGGGGGCTGAAGAAGGCGCCAGCGACTCGGCAGAAGCAATGGGAGCCTCCGGGTCCTGGCTCTCGGTTGCCGCCTCTGACAAGGGAATATGGTCTCTGGGAATGGCCCCCCCATGTCTAATCTGCCAGGCGCAAACCCTACCTTCTCTGCCCTACCCAGACCCAGGCGTCCCTGTCTTGTCCTGGGCACGGTCGTGGCACCACAACGGGGGTCCGAGGTATGTGACTACCTGGCTGGGCGATGAGGGCCACATTTTGAGGGCTGACATCTAGCCTGGGCCTCCCTTGAGGCAGTTCCCCCTCAGGTGCCACTACGAACAAGTTCAGCCCTCCAGTATCTCCAAGGGAAGTCCGTTATCCTTCCTGAAGAAGTAAGGCTCCTGAGGCTCACAGGATAGGCTGGCCGAAGGTTGGTAAGGCTCCTGAGGCTGTCTTCCCATATCTCCCCCTGCCCAGCTTGGAACAGCTGTGCGGAGTCCAACTCTGCAGTCCCCCGGCAACTCCACCCCCAGCAAACAGCACTGGCATGCTCCTGCTCCACAAGCTTCCTGCCCCACACATAATGAAGAGCTCTTGTAATGGGAGCGCTTCACTGGCTGAAGCTGGGCTACACTCACCTTCATGGGGTACGCAGTACACAGGGCCTTCATCGGTGGTATCAAATGACGAGAAAGAGGCCCTGGAAGACCACGATGGTGACGGCTGCTCCAGCCCTGAGGGTGGTTCCAGGAAGCTGCAGTTTAGTGTGTTGTCCAGGTCATGATGAGCCACTGGGGGAGAAGTAAGGCAGAGCCTTCAGGGGCCCTGCCCTGCCCCAGCCTGAGCACCCATAAGCAAATGTAAATGAAATGATCGCGGTCAGCCCTACCCAAAGACCGTAAGTCTTTAAGTTCAAGACAACAAGTAGGTAGCGTGACACTAGACCAGGGGTGAAGAGTGGATAATGGTGAACGCAGTAAAGAAAGACAACAGGAAACGATGTATGTAAAGATACAAGACAAGCACGTGCAGCTGGAAAAAGGTTGGACTGAAGTGTTGGGAAAGGTCTGAAAGACATGGTTGGAGAAGACAATTGTTTGGGACAGGCCAGCAGGGACCCCAAGTCATGTTTCAGACTCTGCCTTATGGAGAAAGGGAGCCTAGGAGCATTTCTGAGCTCAGCTGTGCAGTGGCAGGGCTGCTGTTTGTCTCAGCCCATCTCAGTAGCCCGCACCTTCCCCCACACACCAGCCTCTGGCCTCCAGCCTCCAGGGATGCAGAGCACCACAGTGGGGATCTCAGAGCCAGCAGGTTGGCCTCTGTGCTGCAGCTGGGGTACGAGACCCAACCCTCACACCTGTATGAGGAGATGCCATTTTGCTGTACAAACCAAAAGGCTTCCTCAGCCATCTCCTTTACCTCTCAGAGTCTGCGCCTCCTCATCCCCACCCCATCTTCAGAGTGCAGTCAAGAAGAGAGGGGACAGAGTTCCTCTGGCTGTGTGTGTCACAGCTGACAGGAGCAGCATGGCCTCCTCCCCACAGAACCTTGCAGGGGAGGTGAGGGACCAGCCTGACAGCTTCTAGGAAGAGCCCAGGGCACTGCCGGAGATGCAAGCAGTGTGGGGAGGTTTCTCCCTGGGACAGAGCATTCCCTGGTACATGTGCCCATGCGTTGTCCCGCAGCTTCCCGCCAGGACGTACAGGACAAACTGCGTTAGGGCCCAAACGTCATCCACACAACCTTGGTGCAACCAACCCCATAGGCCCTACCCCTCCCACACACGCGCCCGTATCTGCTTGTGTATCTTTCCATGCCTCACTCATGGCTACGTCCCCACTCTTCCCTCAGGTGCCACCCTCCCGCGCCCACACACATCAAAACTGAAGTTCTCCCCCGTCTGCAAGAAGCCCTGGGCCCCTTCACTCCCACTTCCCAGCAGCCTCCTGCACCTGGAGCTGCTTCCCTCGGGACCGCACGCGCTCCACCTTACCTACGACTTTGGGCAGCTTCTGCCTGCGCAGAGGGATCCGAGGCAGCTTCATGCTGATGCGGCTGAAGCGCCCGCACAGGCGCTGCGGCGCCTTCTTCCTCCCGAGCGAGAGCTCCCTAAGGGGGCAGGGCCTGAGCGAAGGGGCAGGGCTGGGACCGGAAGGCGTTACGACCTCCGCGGGAGGCAAATCATTGGAAAGGGCGGGGCCTGCGCGAATAAGGGCGTGGCCATGCCCGAGGGGCGGAGCATGGGCCTAGGTAGCCCAGGCCGTGCCACCTAGAAAGTGCCGCCTAAACTACTGGGAGTCCGGGGCTGTGTGGAGCCTCACCGGCGAACAGGATCTTTACCGCGACAGGCACAGCAACAGCCGAGCAGCGAGAGCAGCAGGCCAAGGAGCAGGGCGAGCAGAGCGCCGGCGCCCATCACGCCCTTGCGCTGATTGGTCTCTGTGGGGTGCACCAGGTCAGCGCAGTTGCCCACATCTCCCACGTTCCCAAGCCTGACGCCACTCCTCACTCACCCAGGCGGCAGGCACCGGTGACCGGGTCACACGAATCCTCGTGACAGCTGCAGGTCTGGGCGCAGTCCACGCCGTGGAGCCCAGGAGGGCATGTCACGTTACAACTTTGGGGGCAAGGGGTTAAGGCTGGTCTGAGGGGCCTTCCGCGACGTCTCCCTCCCTAACCCTGGCTTAGAACTCCAGAGCCTGGATCCCTAACTCCATTCTCCAGGGATCGGAGCCCACCCCAATCTGCGGGCGGGCACACACCGGGTGATGGCTGTTTTGGAAGTGAACGTGGGTGCCATTTTCAGGAGGAGGTCAAGACCGCGTGGTCTTAGGACTGCAATATCCTTTTCTGGGGATGACTCGCTTGAGTGGGAAGAGAGCTGCGGAACTAGATCCTTGGCTATCACTGAAGCAGATCCCTGCTTGTTTTATACCAGCCCTGCATTGCCTCAGGAGCCTACCAGATTTGGGTAACCAGATCGCAACCCAAGCGCACAGGAGGCTCCACAGGAGGGCAGAAAAGCCTGTTGCCAATCTCCAGTTGGAGTAAGGGGCCAGTACGGAAGAGCAGGCCCAGCCCTCAGGCCAGCCCGAGTCCCACCTCGTCGGCCCTGAGGTCTGGGAGGAGCCTCGTGTCAGCTACACGCCCCACAACCCTCTCAGAGTCCCGAGGGCACTCACTGGGGCCCGTGGACACCAGGGCTGCAAAGGCAGCGCCCCGACTGAAAGTCACAGTGGCCGCTCCCGCAATCCGCACACACGAAAGCGCAGTCTTCGCCGTAGGTACCATTGCTGCATTTGGTCTCACACCTTTGAACAAGGGTTAGGGAGCGTCAGCGGAAGTGGAGGCAAACAAACCCAAAGCCCAGAGCCGCCGGCGGGTCAGGGCCGAGGCAGGCAGCGGCTGCTTACCTGTCGCCGATCCAGCCCGCGTTGCAGCGCGTACACTTGCCGGTGACGTGGTTGCAAGCATGCCCGTCGCGGCAGGGCGGGCAACGGTGACCACAGCCCTCGCCATAAAAGCCAGTGGCACACGGCTGGTCACATTTGGTTCCGTTCCAGCCAGGTTCGCAGGTCAGGCAGCGGCCCTCGGCCACCGTGCACGGTTGCTGGCCCTTGCACTGGCCGCACCTAGGGAAGGGTCGGGAAGCTAGGCGGGACCAGAGTCCGCCCCACCTTGCGCCCGCTGGCGGTCGCCCTTCCCCCGCCTTTCCCCCTGACAAGGCCCCGCGCTTACCGGCGGCGACAGCCCAGGCCATAGAAGCCGGCGGGACACGGCTCTCGACAGTACTTGCCGCGGTACCCCGGCTCGCAGGCGCACGTGCCGTCCACGGGGTGGCAGCGGCCGCGGAAGCACTGGCAGTAGCGGTCGCAGCGCGCGCCAAACGTGCGCTCCCGGCACTGACAGCGGCCGCTCTGCTGCTCGCAAGGAGACGAGTTACAGGCGCACTGGTTGTTGCAGCTGCGGCCCCACCAGCCTGCGTGGCACAGGCAGGCGCCCGTCTGCGGGTCGCAGCGCGAGGTGGCGCTGCAGTAGCACGCCCGAGCGCACTGCGCGCCCCACCAGCCCGGCTCACAGCGGCACGCGCCGCTCCGCGGGTGGCACGTTCCGTGCTGGCACTGGCACGCGTGCTCGCAGCGCTCGCCCCAGCGCTGTGCGTGACACGTACACTGGCCCGTCACGTCCTCACACTGCCCGTGCGGGTGGCAGCTACACCTCTCCTTGCAGTCGGGGCCCCAGAACTGTCGCGGGCACTCTGCAGGGAGGAGGGGGCAGGAGGCTCCGGTGTCTACACGGGCAGCGTCCCGCCCCCACCTCAGAAGACAACGCCCCCCCCCCCCCCCGCAAGGCTGATGCAATGTCAGGATCAGACCTCGCTCCACCCCTCAAATCTCTTCACTCCAAGGTCCCGCGCCATCTCCTCAACCTCCCTGCCCGCTGCCCAGTAGCCGCCCCATCCCGCGCTCACTAGTGTCGCAGTTGGCACCAAAGTAGCCGTGGCGGCAGCGGCACTCGCCAGGCCGTACGCACACCTCGTTCTCTGAGCACGTGGAGTTGCCTTCGCACACCGCTGCGGATGAGAGGGCCAGCTGCCACACACAGTCTCTGTTTCTGCACACCCCGCTCCCGCCTGCCCCACACCCCAAGGTCCCACTCACCAATTCCGCACTCATCTCCCTGCTGTCTCCAGCCAGCGCAGCAAGTGGGCACCTGGGAGCTGCGAGCAGAGGGAGGACTGAGCCTGGATGCCCCTACCCCTTTCCCGAAAGCCCTTGGCCGCGCCGAGATCCCCATGCAGCCTACATTGCCTCGCTGGGTCCTGACCCCAGGAAAGTGGATGCAGAGGTCATGCCTGCTGCAGATGCTGGACACCGAGAATAAAGAACCAAGACACCGGGAGCACCAGCACTCAGATTGGGCACTTCAGAAACAGCTAACCTCCAAGAACTTTCCAGCCGTCCCAGGCCACCTACTCTGGGTGTCCTCCACCCCAGACTTTACAGCTTTGAAAATGACCCTCCAAGCCCAAGGAGGAGTAGCAATGAAGTGGGAGCTACGGAGTGCGTCCTGGGACTTGAAACAGGGTGTCTAGGGCGTGGGGGGGGGGGGATGAGGGGCCTGGCCAGATGAACATCAGGGATCCACATGTGACACTGAGACAGCACCAGGACCAGCTGAAATAGAGGGGCGTATCTGATGCCTAGGTGGAGCTGAGCATGATGGTGGAGAGACCGCCTTTAAGGGAGGGGTTGTGGGCACAAAGAGGAGCCCACTTAGCAGGAGGGACTCCTGAGGGCACTCAGGATGAGGCTCCCTCATCTACTAGGGGCAGAGTAGGGCACCTAGCAGTCCTCCATGCGTATAAGCAAAGAAAAACTGCGAAGGCCCTGGGGCACCAGCAAGACTTGCGGGGAGAAGAGATCAGATCACCTATTTATACTTAATGTTTCACTCATGTTTAATTGTATTTGGCTTTACAAAGTATATGATATTACTTCAGTGGGAAGTATTTTTTATTTCGTTTCATATTTTGACTATGCTGAGGATCAAACCCAGTGGCTTGCACATGCCAGGCAAGCACTCTACCACTAGGCTGTACTGTCAAGCCCTAGAAAGTAATTTTTTTCCTTTGTAATGGAGATCCAATCCAGAGCCTTCACACTGAAATGCAACCCTAACCCATTTTCTTCTGTTTTTGATTTTGAGACAGGGTCTTTCTAGCTCACTAACTTGCTCAGGTTAGGCTCAAACTTGCAATCATCTTGCTCAGCCCCTGCCCCCATCCCTGCCCCCAGAGTGCTCGGATTACAGGCCTGTACCACCAGGCCCAGCTGGAGAATAATTTCCAAGGTGGGTCAGCCTCTAAAATCCTGGGTAGATCAAATGAGTGAGCATAAAGTCACAAAGGCTAGTGATGGCTGGAAAGGATGCCCAGGGATCCAGCTGGAGTATGCCCACACCTGGGGTAAGAGGAGGCTGAATAGGGAGTGAGAGCCACTGAAGCTGTAGGTTCCTAGAATCCCATCAGACCCAGAAGAATTCTGCCTTAAACTGAAAGGAAATAGCAGCCATTCAAACTTTAGAGAGAATCTATCTGAATCTAGAACTAGGATATGGAGAAGGGAGAAGGTGGGGAGGGGGAACTGAAGACCCTGGTGGTCTGGGACTTAAGGGGAGAGCTACCACTGGCCCACATAGTGCCTTGCACACACTCCTGCCCAGACTGCAGAAGACACTTCCAACCATCCTCCAGCCTGAGACAAATGCCACCCTGGACAGGGCTCTGGGGCCCTAGGGGACTCCTCCTTCCCCTCTGGAAGATATTGGATCTTCCTCAAGCCAAAGTTAGGACCTGGGAAACACAACCTGTAAAATCTCAAACTGTGGGAATAGGCCCGGCATATTTTTCACGAATAAAACTAAACACAGACAAAACCCAAAACAGGTCTGCACTTTCCTGTTCCCAGATGCCTCCACTCACTCAGCCCTGACCTCCCCCACCCCACCCCCAGCTCCAGGGAACCTACCTACAGGGACACCTGAGTCCATCAGCCCATCACCCTCCCCTTCTACCTGGTTCGGAACCTGTTCTCTGGATGGAGATCTTCCCCAGGTGTCCCCAAATGATTTGCTGAGATAGCCCCAGAAGCACTCACTAGCTCCTGCCCTAGACAGGTTGGTATCTGGCTCTTTGGCTAGGACCCTGGTTTCAGGGCCACACTCAAACTGGGTTCAAAGCCTGGGTCATCCACTTACTGTGCAGCCTCAGGCAATGAGCTTAACCTCCCTGAGCTGCAAGTTCCTTAGCTATAGAATAGGATCCATGGGTTTTACAGGAGGATTAAGAAAGCCAAGCTGTGTGCAATGTTCGGCACACACTAAGAGCTCTAGCATGGCTGTGGATTTATATCAGTGTTCTCCAGCCCATGCTGACCCTGGGAATTCTGGTAGTCGGCTTCAGAAGCCTGATTCCAGCAGGCATCCAGGCCTCACCGGAACAGTTTCAGCAGCCATGGGCAGGACATAGCCCATTTGGGTTCACCAAGAATGTCTTTCCTTCTAGGAGGGGCTGGGGACAGCTCAAGATCTTATGAAGGTAAGGTGGAGAAAGATAGTCTGGGCAGTACACACATCCCACACTTGTTCTATGCATGAGCGAGACTTAAAATTTTTAAACCTGGGATTGGACGCAGGGCCTTTGCACTGAGCTACATCCTTATAATCTTTTTTAAAAATTTTGTTTTGAGACAGGGCCTCACCAAGTCACTAAGTTGCCCAACCTGAGCTTGAACTTGAGGTTCTCCTGCCTCAGCCTGTCAGTGTGCTGGGATTAGAGATATGTGCCACCACACCAGGCTCCCTCTAAAGATCTTAATACTGCTGTGATGCAAACCTTTTATGATTTCTTCCACCTTTAGAGCCTGTGCCTGAGCCTGACCTGTTCTCTCTGAAACTCTGTGAAAAAAGCTTCTGCACATGTCAAGCCACCACCCACAGCTCCGCACCTGGCTCCTCTCCTGCTCCTAGAACACCTGTTTTGTTTTGTTCTCATTCCCAGATCTCGACTCTCTTCTCTTCTGTCTTCAAGAAGCTCACCAGGTCCCATAAGGTCACTTACAATGTCCTGGAGTCCTCAGTGAGTGAGAGCTTCCCCATTAGGGGTGTCCTTCTACATCCAATTGCTCACTGGACAATCTGTGGAGGTCTCTTACTCAGTTCATCCAAAACTGCACGCTTGACCTCAGGGTCCCACATCCTCTTCCCTCTCAGGTTATGCCTCTCCTCGCAAGCAGGCGGCTAAGATCCAGGAGGCAGCCCAGACTCCTCCTTTACGGCCATGCTAGATCCACGGAGGGAAACACACCTGCTTTCTCTTCTGAACTCTACCTAGGATGGAGCCAAGGCTCCTCAGCCTACAGAAAGCCACCACTGATTTTGGTAGTGTCTCCTGACTTTCTTCCTAGCTGGATACAACTTCCACCTTGCTGCCTCCCAGTGTATGTGCCGCCAGGCAGTCAAGCCTGGTCAGATCCCACCCCTCCTCTGTGCAAAGCTCTCTGGGTTCCCGCACCCTCGGACAAGAAACCCAAGGCCTCACAACAGCGAGCAGACCCCTTGTGGCTTGCCCAGCCTCACTTCCAGTTTCTCTTCACCGCTGCCCTCTTGGTCTCTGTACACATCAGGGCCCTGGGCTCCACTGTTATGTCCCTGCATGGACATAAGCAGGCACACAGTAGGTGCATTAGATAGATTAATTGTTGACTGATTTGCAGTTACTGTGGATCCAACCCAAAGTCTTCACTTGAACAACATCCTCAACCCATTATTTTTAGGGTCTCACTAAGTCACTAAGGTGCTCAGGCTGGGTTTAAACTTGTCATTCTGCTGCCTCAGACTTCCAGAGTGCTGGGATCACAGGTCTGTTCCACCAGGCTGGGATATGGTGCGTGGATTTTATTGGGTGAGTGCACACTTCGGTCTCCTGCCCGTCTTTCTAAAGTAACAAAAGAGATGGTCCAGGTCCCCCAGGGGCAATGCCGAGCGACTCTCCCTCCCTCAAACTACACAATCGGGGTAATCTCCCCTAAACTCCCTGAAGTGGTTCCATCACAGACCCCATTTTACAGAGGTAAAGGCCCAGAACGATTTAGGATTTGCTCAGGTCCACACAGTTGGGGAGGGCTGGCACCAGGATTGGAGCGCATACCTGGCTCTTAGCTACAAAAACAGCCCACCTCCTGGGGAGGTCTCCGGCTAGGAGAGAGGGAGCCAAGGCTCTCCTGCTCCAGCTCCCTAGAGCATGATCCAGCCATCAGAGCCCCATCCCCGGACAGCCCAGTCAAGGAGAACCGGGGCGGGCAGACAGCGTCGGGCGGCGACCGAGCCCTCCCCCTCCCCAAGCCCGACCCCGCCTGCCGCTGCATTCCTAGAGCCCGGGAGGCCCAAGAGGCTGCGGCGGCAGGATCGATGCGAAGCAGATGGCGGGCTAGGCCGCCCCGGCCGGGAGGCGGGGCTCGCAGCAGGGAGGGGTCCGCGCGCCTCCGGACCGGGTTCGGAAACCCAGCGCGGCTGCCCAGTTGCCCCTGGTCCGCCGCGACCCCTCAGGGGACCCCGCACGGACCAGCCGGGAGCTGCCAGGCGGGGTGGCGCCCGCCCAATACCCTCCTGGACGCCCGCACACGCTCGTGCCCCGGCCCCTGTGCACGGATGTCTTTGACGCAGAATGGCGTAGGCTAGCCTCCGGGTCCCCTGCGCCCACTCCTTGTGCCCTCCGCCAGTTCCGGGGTCTCTTGCCAAGTCCACTTCTACCCGTCCGAGCTCCCGATCTTCCCTGTGGCACATCCTGCCCCTTCACTCTTTCCCCCCAGCCAGATTCTCGGGGCGCCCCACTTCTGCGGTGCTGCTCCGAGCAGCCCGTATCGCCACCCGCGAGTCGCCAGCAGTTCCCTAATCCCCTATCCCCGTCCCTGTCCTTTCGACCGGTTTCTGGTCCACACTGAGCGCTGGTTTTTCATCTCAATTCGGTCCCCCACCCTCCTCCCACCCGCGCCAGCTCGAAGACAAATCTGTCCTTTCAAGTGTGGTCAGCCTGGACTCCCGCCTCTCCCTCCCACTCCCACGCAAGCCACCGGCTCTCAGATCTTTGCATATGCCGTTCCTTCTGCTTGGAACACCCTTCCTGCACTTTTCCCTCCGGCTTTCAGGATCCAGCTTAGGATCTCGTTTTCTGGGTCTTTCCCGAAATGTCGGCAACAGTGTGTCGCCCTCGGGGCACCCAAGCACTCCGTTATCTCCTCAGGTGACTTCTGGTCCAGGATAGCTCGGAGGCACGGTCGCGGCCAGGGGCCCAGCTCGGCCTGGCCCGGAGCCGGCCGGCGTGGCGAGGGCGGCCCGAGGGGCCCGCGCGTCCGGCGTCGGGCGGTCCCAGGAACCCCACCCAGGCGGGCGCCGCCACGCGGTCCCCGAGCGGCGCCCTCGGACCCTCCCCGGCCAGGCCCGGCTCCTACCCGGGCGCGCGGCACACGTTGCGGCCGCGCGGGTTCAGCTCCTGGGGCGCCGCGGGGCCGGGCAGCGTCCAAAGCGCCAGCAGCAGCAGCGGGCCCCCAGCTCCCCAGCGCCGCGCCGGCCCGGCCCCCCGGGGCCCTGCGCCCTCCATGTGGCGCGGGGCAGGCGCGGGTGGGCGCGGGTGCGGCCGCAGCGAGAGCGGCCGGAAGCGGAGTGCGAGGCCGGGCGGGGGGCGGCAGGAGGGGCGCCGGGCCGGGCAGGAAATTCCACATCGGCTCCCTGATCCCGGGCCAGCCGCGGCCGGCCAGGCGGCAGCGCCCGCCCCGAGCGCCAGACCCCACCCTCCGGCCGCGCCACCCTCGCGGCCCCCGCCCCCACCTGGGCGCCCGCACGCCGGGGGCGACCCGGGAGAAGGCCCGCCCAGCGCGGAGGGAGGGGCCGCCGCGGGGCCCCGGCGGGAGTCGCCGCGCCGCGCCTTGCCCTCCTCCTCCCAGACGTCCGCGGGAGCCACCGGCCCTGGGCGCGCGCTGCGGGGCCCGCCGGGGCGGAAATGGGGAGGGGAGACCCCGCGCGACGCGCCGAGCCCCCCACTCCGCGGCGTCGTAAGAGGCGGAGGAAGCCGGCCTGAGAAGGGCCGGGAAGGCGCGCCGGGACCCGGTGCCTCGAGAGCCCGGCGCCTTTGCTCGGAAGTGCGCGGCCCGCTCTCCCGCATCTCCTGCCCTCGGCGAGCGCCGCGGAGGCCGGCAAGGGTCCTGGACCAGAAGCGTGGCGAGGGTTTCTCTGAAGGGACGGATGGAGAAGGCAGGCCATGGTGCAGGCCGGTGATCTCAGCACTTTGGGAGGCTGAGGCAGGAGAGTATCAAATTCAAGCCTAGCCTGGACTGTTTAACGACTTGAGAGACCCGATCTGAAAATAAAAAGTGACAGATGGGTTGAAGAGGTAACTAACACACACACACACACGCACACGCACACGCACACGCGCACACACACGCACACACGCACACACGCACACACCTCCCCCTCGCCGCCGCCCCCCCCCCCCAGGATGGAAAGATGGAGGAAGAAGGACTCACGAACTGGGGAACCTAGGAGGTGTGTTCTGCTCCAGAAGGCTGTTGTCCAGAAGCTGGAGTTGGGGCTGCACACTGGGAACCCCTCTATCAGGCCAGTGGGGTAACAGTGAAGCCCCTTGAGTAGCTTAGATTGTCTCTAGCAAACCTTTAATTTTGCTTCCCTTGTATCTCACCCCTAAATAATTAACAGCTAGAGTCAGCTTTCTTGGGGAAAGGAAAGCAAGAACAACATGAGTTGCGAGATTGGACTCCCCAGCACCACATAAACCAGGTGTGCTGGCACACACTTGTAATCCCAGCACTTGGGAGGCTGAGGCAGGAGGACTGCCACGTGTTCAAGGCCAGCCTGGGCTACATACGTAGTCAGCTCAGGACTAGCCCGGGCTACACAGCAAGACCCTGCCACAAAAATAACATAAATCGGAGTAGCATTTGTTTCTCCCCAAATCCAGAAATTTTAGTTCAGACAACTACTTAGCTGGTGTGAAGAACGTAACTGCAGTATGAATTGGCCCTGGGCAGCGCTGGTGATGCAAGTCGCAGCCGCTGTAACTGTGGACCATGGCGTCTGGTTCTTTATTACATTTTTTCAAGTCCTCAGCACCACAGACTAGCTGGACATGGTGGTGCCCGTCCGTAATCACAGCACTCAGGGGGCTGAAACAAGAGGACTGCTATGAGTTCTAGGCCAGCCAGGGCCACATCATGATTTCAGGATCAGCCTGGACTACAAAGTGAGATCCCGTCTCAAAACAAACAAACAAACAAACAAACAAACAAACAAACAAACAAACAAAATGGTGAGGGCGTGCCTGGAGGAATGGCTCAGCACTTAAAGCGCTTGCCTAGTAAGTTCTAAGTCAAGTGCTAAGTACCGGAGTTCAATTCCCCAGCAGCACATAAGCTGGACATGGCGCACAACTGTAATCCCAGCACTTGGGAGGCTGAGACAGGAGGATTGCTGTGAGTCCAAGGCCAGCCTGGGCTCCAAAAAGTAGGTGTCTGCCCATCTGCAGATCCATTGCCTACAGGATACTGGCCAGGGCTGTAAACCCTACAGCAGGCAGAAAGGAATGGAAGGTGTTCACATGAAGTAGAGCTTTGTGTGGCCTAGAAGCCCGACTAAGTGGTGAGGTTAATGCAGCTCTGCAGACTGAGGGGGGGTGGGGGGGGACACACACAGGCGATGTCTGACAGCTCCGAGGCAGTGGGAGCAACACGAGTAAAGGTGAATGGGAAGGGTGTCTCCTACCTGCTGTACCAACAGACCTCTGCAGACAACATGCCTGATGGTCACCTAGAAACACACACAGGTCAAGAGAAGCCACCCATTGATACCCCCTAATTAGAACAGAGTCTTTTTGTTGTTGTTTTTGAGACAAGGTCTTGCTCTGTAGCTCAGGTTGGCCTCAAACTCAGGCAGTCCTCCTGCCTCAGCTTTCCATGTGCTGGGATTACAGCACCATGACCAATTTATGTAATGCTGGGAATTGAACTCAGGGTCGTGAGCTTGCTAAGGCAAGCACTTTACCACTGAACTATTCCTCCAGCCCCTAGAATGAAATCTTATGGTCCCTTCCTGTGACATGACCCTGTCTCCTTCCCCAAGTGCCAAGCACTCCATTTTCCGACTCTAAGGCCAGGATTTTACTTATTTTTGCAGTGCTGGGGACCAACACCAAGCTCTTGTGCATGTTAGGCAAGCACACTACTGCTGTGATACATCTCCAGCCCTGACAGATATATACATACCTACAGATACACATTGGATAGACCAAAATATTTTGTGCATGTGGTGGTGGTACTGTGGATTAAACCCAAAGCCCTCACACTGAGTTGCATCCTCAGTCCATTTTTATTTTTCATTTTTGAGAAGGGGTCTTGCTCTATAGTCCAGTTGTGGTTTCCATCTGCTTTGTCCCCCAAAAGCCTCCTATACCTGTTGGTACTGTGTCCTGCTGGGAGGTGAGACCTGGCTGGAAGGGGCAGGTGCTTGGGTCTTGACCTAGAGGTGTGTGCTGGTTCTGCCCTTCCTCCAACACTTGGCTTTGTCCTGCCATGTTGTGAGGACCTCTGTCTCCGGCTCCAGCTCTGGCTGCAGCCCCACCGTGTGATTCTACCATTTTCCAGTCACCCACCCATATTTGTAAAACTGTAAGCTAAAATAAATCTTTCTTCCCTAAAGTTGTAGATGTTGGATACTGAATCACAGTGACAAAAAATTAACTAAGGCACTGGGCCTGAACTATGTTGCCCAAGCTGGCCTTGAATTCTCGGTAATCCTCTCACCTCAGCCTCCCTGAGTGATGAGATTACAGACCTACAACCCCAGGCCCTGGGTGGGAGAGAGGGTCTTACTCTGTAGGCCAAGAGTGGTTCTGAACTCACTGTGTAGCCTAGATAGCCCTGAACTCACAGCAATTCTCCTACCTCAGCCTCCCAAGTGCTGGGATCACAGACATCCATCTACCTCACCCAACTTATGTGGTGCTGGGGAATCAAACTCAGAGCCTTGCACTTGCTAGACAAGTGCACTATGCTATTCCTTCGGCCCCTCTTTTTTCTTTTTCAAGGCAGAGTGTCACTCTGTAATCCAAGCTAATACTAAAGTCACTGTGCCTCAAACGTATGGCAATCCTCCTGCCTCTGTCTTCTGAGGGCTGGGATTACAGGCATGGACTATCAGGCCCATCTAATTTTTATGTGGTGCTGGAGGATTGAACTCAAGGCCTTATACACTAGGGAATCACTAAACACTGAGCTATGCCTCCATCTTGGGAGATTTTCTTGTCATGTTAAGTTACCAAAGTATGAAGAGTAGCCATCTACCAATAGACCACGGTGAGAGCTCAGCTCCCATACCACAGACAGCGGTGATCCTAGAAATCCCAGCTTCCCTGGGCTATCACTTGAGTGCACCATGTAGAAAGGAATTTAGGCTTTAGTCACAGGAAAACAGTTAGCAACTTTTTGTATAATGCTTTATTTCACTTATAACAACAGGGAGTCAGAAAAACCCAGCGGAAGGAATCTCTTCATCACTAGAACCAGTCCCGGAAAACTTCGTTTCTCTGCTCCCCTCTGGCCCCTGGGAGCTTCCCAATCAGTCAAGGCCTGGCTGCTGACCAACTGGCAACCCAGGGGCTACTCACTCAGACTCACCTTATTCACAGAAAGAAGGGTACCCATGTGCTTCAGTCCTACTGTCCGCCCAGTCCCCAGGTCCTTTTGGAGAAGAGACCTTCTCAGCCTAGTAGAGAACAGATCCAGGAAGGGACAGTGAAGCCAAGGAAGTTGATGTGACCCCTCCAGGGCTCACCAATGGAACCAAGCCTGGTTACTCCCTCAGAGGATGGTGGCCTTTTGAAAACATTTCATGAAACTTACAGCCACAGAGTTTGCCTCAGCCTGAAGCAGCTCACCAAGGAGCTGGAGTAAATAAGGGTGTCAGCAGCCGGTGACCACAGGTGCCAGGGGAAGGGCACTACTTTCTAAAGCCAGACTCTCCGGCCCAGGCTTTCCTTCTGACACCAGGCACAAAAGCCCTAGTCCTCACTGGAGTTATCAAACTCCTCCCAGTCTGACACACTCATCACCTCTGAGGGCAAGTCCGGGTCAGCCTGGCTACGGTCAGGGGTTCCGCGGGGTTGTTCAAGGAGCAGGGAGCGGGGCAGGGTGAGCACACAGGCCGCCAGGCCTGAGATAGAGTTGTCCAGCTGAGGCCCATCCTCCCAGCAGTCCTTTTCCACGTCATAGATGTGCACATAGCCTGTACGGCTGCCACGGTTGTGAGAGCGGCCACCCAGCACGTAGATCCTGTTGTTCAGCACAGCAATGCCAGGTTCTCCATGACCAGCCGGTAGTGGGCATACAGATGACCACTGCCCAGAGGAGCAGCTGTAGCAGGCCACCTGCAAAGTCAAGGTCAAAGTCAAGGAGGGGCATCTGCTAGGATGGGCTGCCAGTCCACCATGGGCCAAGTGACCAGAGTGGCCTTATTCACCTGCCACTTTCTGACTGACTCTTAGGAAAATGGCACAAGGCTCTCCGTGGGCCAGGCTAACCTCTGGATTGCTCAGACCAGACATGGCCAGGTATACAGCAAGCCCACTTGAGGCCTCTTACCTAGAAGAGCATTGCCCCCTACTCCCCCACCTTGCTTGGGCACTGGCCACGCAGCCCGCAGGCAGCCTCTGGCTCCCAGGTGTGCAGATGCCTTCCTCAGAGGCCATCCTTTTCTATGTTTGAGGGTATTGCTTCTCTCCTTCACTAGGATGAAACTGGCTGAGGACACGGATCCACCTGAACATCCTCACCTCCCCCACATACCCATCAGTAGCAGAAAGCACAATGTGGAAGCCACTCTTGCTGACTAATCATGACAATCAATATTCTCTCGTCTTCAAAACAGTAAACAAAGACATGGGAAAAGTTCAAACCTAGGAATCTAAGAAATGGAAAATCTGGGAAATCAAAATGTCAATTGTTTACTAGCAACCATTGAAAGGAAGAAAAAAAATCATGAACTCCAATGCTGATAAAGCTGTGCTAAAGCCCCATTTGTGTTAGTCTGATGTTACACATCAGGAAAAGAATCTGGCAGGGAACCTCATGTACTAAGCCATAAAAATCTTATCTTGACTGATTAATTGATGTTGGTTCTCTAGCTTGGTAGGCAAAATGATGGCCCCCTCCCCAAAGATGTACAGGCCTCAATCTCTGGAACATGTAAATATGTACTTTACATGGGAGAAGTCACTTTACAGATAGGATTAAGGGTGTGGACCTTGAAGTAAGGTTTGTGTGTGTGTGTATGTTCTTTCTGGTAGATTTTCTGTGTATATTCATCTACAGTCTTCAACTTCAGATGGTTCATTTTTAAATAAAACCATACTTTAAGTTCAGTCTAATGATATATGGTATGGTCATGTCCAGCGTCTGGGCAGAGGGAGTGAGCCCCAGATCCTGTAGCTATCTTGAGGGTGAACAACTGAGTTTCTACAGTGTACTGTGTTGCTAAACTGAGAAAGTTTGGTAGGGTAGGTAAATTAAATGCTTTTTTGCCTTAAGGTGTTTTCAACATGCAATAGAAGTAACTGCAAGTTTATGGGAATGTAATATCATTGTAGTGAAGGAGCATCTGTAATTGGACAAGCCCTTAAGAGGAAAAAGAAAGCCAGGTAGAAAGATTTGCATCCTGAAGCCAAGAAGGGCTTTCAGCTGACAGCTGGCAAGGAAGTGGACTCCCATCCTACAACTACCAGGGACTAAATCTTGCCAACAGCCTGACTGAGCAAAGAAAGGGATCCTTCCCCAAGGCCTCCTAAATAAAAAGGCCTACCCTAGTGACACTTTGTTTTTAGCCTGCCACATTTAAGAACCTACAGAACAATAACAATGAATTTATGTTGCTCTCTTTGTGGTGATGGTTCTGAGAGCACTTCAGCAATATGCTGGCCTGGGTTCTCACGACAGGAGGGCTGGCTAAACTCAGGAGGCCAAGGGCCTAGAACTTCCACATCAGCATTATGGGAGTAAACTGTTAAGCTGGAAAATGCCCAGCATAAATGTCAGTGAGAGAAGCACATCTGCTTTTTTTTTTCTTCTTCTTTTTCATGGTACTGAGGAACAAACACAGAGCCTTGATTCTGAGCTACATCTCCAGCTTAATTTTAGTTTTGATTTTTTGAGACAGTGTCTAAGTCACTAAGTAGCTCTGACGGGGCTCAAATTTGCAATTCTCCTGACTCAGCCTCCCAGAATGTTGGATTACAGGCCAGTTAGGAATGCTCTTTGATGACAGCAAGAGAAATCATTCATAAATAAAAAGCCTGAAAAACTTTTGTTCATAGATCTAGTGTTTTCCCTTATCCTTCTGTTTTATGTTGTTGTTATTGTTTTGTTTTTTTAAGATTCTACAATGTGGTCATATTAATTTCATAATGAAAAGGGTTTTATTCCCCCCCCCCCATTTCCTTTCTTTTTTTCTTTACTTTTCTTTGTTTTTGGTGCTAGGGATGGAACCCAGGGCCTTTCCACTATGCTATATTCACACTCCATGTTGTTTCTGTTTGTTAGGGTTTTATGGTACTGGGGATCAAGCACAGGGCCTTCACACGGAGCTATATCCCTAGCTCATTTTTATTTTTGATTCTGAGACAGGATCTTGTTAAGTTGCCCAGGCTTGGCTCAAACTTGTGGTCATGCCTCTGCCTCCCAGAGTTCTGGCATTACAGGCCTATGTCACCGAGCCTGGCCTCAACCCATGTTTTGGTTTTGATTTTGAAACTCTCACTAAACTGCTAAGTTGCCCAGAATGGGTTCAAATTTGCAATCCTTCTCAGACTTCCACAGTGCTGGGATTACCATCCCAGCTGAAAGTTGTTAATAATAATGATAAAGACACAAATGGAACTACTCTGTGTGACACTGTAAGGGTGGACACATTACTACACATCTGTCCAAACTTACAGAACATGTAACACTAAAAGTGAACCCTCGCTGGGCCTACCCCAGGCCTACAATCGCAGCACTCCAGTAAGTAGAGGCAGGAGGATCCCAAATGATACACAGAAATGACAGCCTAGCCTGGGCAACTTAGTGACTTATGAAACCCCATCTCAAAATCAAAACTAAATATAGAGTGGGGATGTAACTTAGTGCAAAGGCCCTGCAAAAAAGGTCAACTCTCACATAAGCTTCATATACGGTGATAACACAGTGTCAGTGCAGATTCATTAACTGTATTAATACACTCCCCCCTACAACACCCACCCAGTGGAGGATACCCATAGTACTGGAGGTTATGTATGTGGCAGGGGCATATGGGAATTCTCTGTAATTTTTGGTTTTGTGGTAGTAGAGACTAAACCCAGGGAACATTGAGTACATCCTGTCTTTATTTCTTTTTAATTTTGAGACACAGTCTTGCTAAGTTTCCAGACTAGCCTCAAACTTGTGATCCTCCTGCCTTAGCCTCCCAAGTAGCTGGAATTCCAGGGGTACATCCCCACACCCAGCTCTCTGCACACGTTGGCAGTCAATCAACAATTGTTCCACAACCTGAGAGGATGGCCCTGGCCCTCACTCACCTGGTGCACATCCCTCCTGTAGCCAGCATCATTGTTGCTGCCCCCGATCACATACAGCTTGTTGAGGAGGGTAGCCATGCCATGCCAGGCTCGGCGCACGGGCCCATCGGCCAAGGCCTGCCAAGTGTTACTGCTTGGGTCATAGCATTGCGTCTCTTTCAGGTAGTCTTCCCCCCTGCGGCCGCAGGTTATGTACATCTTCCCCTCCAGCGTGGCGCCTGCATGGGCATAGACCTGCGTGGAGCCACCAAGAGAGCTGGGATCAGCAAGGAGGGAGAAGGCGGTAAGGAAAGCAGCCAGGCAGCCTCTGCCCTGGCTGCTCACCACCCCACAGGTACCTGAGTACACTTCTTGAAGCATCACCACTTCCTGATTTGCTCTGTAGATTCTCTGCTCTCCTACTCACTGACCCCTGCCCTCCTCCCAGCAGGGACGCATTTACACAGAGATCAAATGCAACCTGCTTTTTCTTTGCCCAAGAGAAACATATATGCCTGAGTGAATGCCAAGAAAATCAAGGCACCCTTTTCAAAGCCAGTCAGGGAAAAAGCCACGGCACAAGGGAAGATGACCCACGCTTACTGGTCTCCACTCCTCCCCTGCTTCCACTGGCCAAACAACTCTCCAGGCTTGCTGACACAGCAGTCCAAACCTATTTGCAGGTAGTTCTTACTGATATAAACCTCTACAAGAACAAGAAGAAGAGACAAAAATCGAACACAGGGGCTTGGGGCATAGTTCAGAGGTTATGGCGCTTGCCCAGCATGCACAGGCCCTAGGTTCAATTCCCCAGCACCAAATAAAGGTCAACTGGGTGTGGTGGCGCACACCTGTAATCTCAGCACTTGGTAGGCTCAGGCAGGATTGCTGTGAGTTTGAGGGGAGCCTGGGTACGTAGTGAGCTCAGGACTAGCCTGGACTACACAGCAAGACCCTGTATATATATAAAAAATTAAACATAATTGGCCCTCCATATTACAGGTTCAACCAACCACAGATCAGAAACATTCTACTATACTGTGTCTGTACTGAACACATACAGACCTTCTTGTCAATATTCCCTAGTATAAGAACTACTTTGATTATAGAAGGTATTACAAATAACTTAGACATGATTTAAAGTAGATCGGAGGATGTATAAAGGTCCTGTACAAATACTACACCACTTTATACAAGAAACTTGAGTCTCATGGGTTTTGGTATGCTCAGAGAGTCCTGGAATCCAATTCTCTGTAGAAACCAAAAGACTGTTATACAGAGAACACTCCTACTTCAAGAAACGTGCATCTGGTAGAGCGAAAAACAAACCTCACTGCTTGATTCCGGCCCTTACCTCTCATGGGCTTTCTACCCCTACTCTAGTGGGCTATCTTCTGCCTGACTTGGCCAGGCCCCACCACACACATACCTCATTCTGGCCCTTTGCCTCCAAGACCCACTCACACCCAGCAGGCCAGTAAAAAAACCTGTGTTTTAGGGGGCAAGGGAAAGAACTATCTCGGGAGGTAAAGGCTCAAGGGCGGTCATGGGCTAGTCATTAACACTTAGGCCTGTGGGTGGCATAAGAAGCTACAACGATGGACAGACAGTAGGCAAGGAGGTACAGCAGGAGCCCGGTCTTCCTTCATGAGCAGGGAGTGTGTTTGCTTGTTTTCTTGCTTCCTAAGTAAGCTTCCGATTTTGAGATAAATGGAGACATATGTGTAGCTGGAAGACAGAACAGAGGTCCCAGGCCTGGAGGAAGAGCTCAGCAATTAAAGCACGTGCCCAGCAATTAAAGCACGTGCCCAGCAAGCTATCGGCCCTGAGGTCTCCTGCTCTAGTCCAGACTGGTCCTGTACTCAGCATGCAACCCATGCTGGTCTTGAACACATGGCAAACCTCTAACTTCAGCCTCCCAAATGCTGGGATTACAGGCATGCACCTTATGTGGTTCTGGAAAATTAGTGCACACCTGTAATCTCAGCACTCTACTGTAATCCACACTCCAGTGGCTGAGGCAGTTGGAGTGTCCTGAGTTCAAGGTCAGCCTGGGCTACACAGTGAGTTCAGGACCAGCCTGGACTACACAGTGAGTCCCTTTTCTCAACAACAACAAAAGAATACAGGGCCCATGTATACTTCATGCAGTTACTTTCCCTCAACGACACAGTTTATATAACTGTCCTGCAATATGACAATCACAAAACTGACATTAATGCAGTCCCAGAATACTTCCATCACCACCAGGATTCCCCAGCTGCCCTTATATAGTGTGAAAATTGTCTGTTTGGGCATATGTCAAACCCAAACAAAATGGAGCTGGGGGGCCCCTAAGGAAGAGCCCTTATACACACAAGCCAATGACAAAAGCCACTGCAAGGACTCCCTGGAACTCAAAGTTCTAAGTAAGTCTCATGTATGAGAATGCCTCTCCAGCAATGGTCAGCATTACCAGTGAGCAATCAATCACCAATTCTTCCAAAGAGCTCCTGCAGCCAATGAGGTTTATTTTAAAACAACTTACATGAATTTACCTCTGTCTCTAAATGCCTCTCCTGCTCTGCCATCCTTAGATGCACCTTGGCCTGCCATAATACGTACCTGGACTGCAATTCCTTGCTATCTGGAAATACTTTATTCAGGAGAGTCAATGTCTCTCTGCAGTTCAATTTAACAGCAGTCACACTCACTTTCCTCTCACCTCTAACTCCCACACTTAATTCCCGGCACCAGTCACTTCTCCAATTCCAGTTTTGTCATTTGCAGACTCTTTTATGAATGCAGTCGATATACAGCCTTCAAGATTAGCTCTGTACGCCTATGCAGGTTCTCTGAGGTTGTTCTTTTTTCTCTCTTTGAGACGGCCTCACTCTGTACTGCCAAACCAGAAGTCGCACCATTTATTTTACATTTCCATTACATAAACATGAGTAATCTAGGGCTGGAGGAATGGCTCAGTGGTTAAAGCAAATGCTAAGTACCCAAGTTTGATTCCCAGCACCACATAAGCCAGGCATGGTGGTGCGTGGCCTGTAATCCCAGCACTCGGAAGGCTGAGGCAGGAGGATTGACACTGAGTCCAAGGCCAACCCAGGCTACGGTGAGACCCTGTCTCAAAAAAGAAAAGAAAAACAAAAAAAGAAAGAGTAATCTAGTTTCCTTGTATAGTGGCCAGCATTTATTACCAATTTTCATATTTTATTTTCTCTTTTTTTCCATTTTGGTGTTGGGTCTCACACATGCTAGGCAAGGACTCCACACTGACTCTCATCCCCCAGCCTTTCTACGTTTTAGATATTCTGAGAGGCAGTTCTCTCACTGTGACTTTATTTACAATTCTCTGGTGATGAGTGATGGTACATATTTTCTCATTTATTTGCCATCTGTGTATCTTTTGCAGTAAAATGTCTCTTCCAGCCTTTTGTCTCCTTTCTAGTGGACAGTTTGCGCCTGTGTGTGTATGTGTTGGTTTTTGTTGTTGCTGCTGTTTTTTGAGACAGGGTCTTGCTCTGTAGCCGAGGATGGTCCTGTAGCTCATGTCTCAGCCTCCTGAGCACTGAGATTACAGGTGTGAGCCACCACGTCCTGCTGGGGAATTGAACTCAGGTACTTGGCACTTGTTAAGCAAGCGCTTTAGCCACTGAGCTATTCCTCCAGTCCTGTTGTTATTTTTTGAGACAGGGTCTCTCTCTGTAGTCCAGGCTGGTCTTGAACTCACTATGAAGCCCATGCTAGTTTGAAACACATGGCAAACCTCTTACCTCAGCCTCCCAGGTGCTGGGATTACAGGTGTGCATCTTACATGGTACTGGGAAATTCAACCCAACTTCTGAGTTATACCCCCAAGGTATTTGTGTGTTTTACTGATGAGTTTTCAGAGTTTCTTTTTCCTTTTTTATTTCTGAAGGAGGTATTAGGAATCAAATCCACTTAGTGACATCCTCAGCTCTTTATTATTATTTTTAAATTTTGAGACAGGGTCTTGCTAATCCTTAAATTATCCACACTGCAAATTAGATAGTAAGCCTTTTATATATTTTACATATTTTTCTCATGCAGTAGTTTTTCTCTTGATAAGCAGTCTTTCTTGAGCAAAAACTTTAAAATTAACTAATACGTTTATTTATTTATTTATATTCTTGCAGCACTGGAGAATGAGCCTAAAATCTTTCTACTAAGCTATATTCTCGGTCCTATTTACTTATTTATTTGTTTTTATAGAAGCAGTATCTCACAAAGTCACCAAGTGGCCCAGGCTAGGGTCAAACTTGTGACCTCCTGCCTCAGCCTTCCAGAGCACCTGGCTAAAAGTTTTTAATTTTAAATAAGTTCAACTTACCATTTTTCCTTTTATGGCACATGTATCTGAAGTCAAGTCTTCAAGCTCATGTACCCTAGACCCAAAAGCATTGGGAATTTTTTCCCTTAAAAGTTTGTTAGCTTTACATTTAAGTTTGAACCATTTTGAGTTACCTCCAAACCACACCTTGATTCCCTTGCACCACACAGCCCTGGCCCAGCACAAAGCCAAGTATTCCCTCCTTGCTCCCCTAGCCTGGGGTCCCCTCTGAAGTGGCAGCAGCAGGAGGGCCAGGAGTGAAGCTCCACCTCTTGTCAGAGCAGCTGGCATCATCAGAACCTCACAGAAGCCACTGAGGGAAGGTGGAGCTTCCCCTGCCGCCCACCTCCTTCCTGCTCGCAGCTCATCTGTCCTGATGCTCAGTCCTTCCAAGGCCACAGACCAGTATGGGTCTACAGCCCGGGGGTTGAGGACCCCTGCTTTGGCTGTTTCCTCTTCACAACTGCTCCCTAAGCCTCCCGCTACTCAGGACAGACTGTGAACCCCCACCCCTACACTGCCCATACCCCCGCAGATGGCCGACTGTTTTCCTTTAGGCGTCAGTCTTACTGACACTTCCTCGACAAGCCTTCTCCAAACAGTCCACTCCTGTGTACTGCAAGAGCTTCCTGCCTCCTTATATTAGCCCATATAGTACAGTGGTAATTATTTCACTGTTTTATTGGATAGTTAATAATGAACTCTTCTGCAAGACTATAAACCCTTCTGGGGATGGGGTCTGCCATTTCTTGTCACTATTGGATCCCCAGGATTTGGTTCTTGGTTACCTTATTTGTTTGTTTGTTTATTTATGTCCTTTCTGCACCCCCAGCCCCCCACCCCCCCAACGCAAGGCTTGCCAGGCAATCTACTGCTGAGCTAAATCTCCAACCCCAGGATTTGTTTACTGGATGGCAAGCAGGCAGGAAGGACAACTAACAGGCCAATGAGTCAAGTTGGTTGGAGGCCAAGGCTGCCCCCGTGTGGCCAACGTGGAGAACTGCGGCCCAAGTCAAAGACTGGTCCATCTCCTCCTCCTGCTCCTCCTGCTCCTCCTCCTCCTTCTCCTCCTCCTCCTCTTCCCCTGACCCCTGCAATGACTTCCAGGAGCCCTCCTCATCCAACAGGTTAAAGGGACCCTGATCCTTCTATGAAAAAACTGCACCTTTCTTTAGGATTAGGGTAAGGAGGATCCCTTCAAAAACAGTTCCTTACCCAAAAAGAGCTGAGGGACAAGCAACAGGCTACAACAGAAGTATACCACTGTGAGGAAAGGAAACAGGAACCTGTGTGTTGGCTATGCTAGTATCTTGGGTAGACAGGAGCTGGATCTATCAGGGAGAACTCACTTTTGACTTACTACGATCAAAGTTTCAGTCCTTGGACATGAGTGTATGGGGGAGAACGGCAGGAAGTCGGGAGGGCTCCAAGGCCAGAGCTCCTACCAAAGTAACAGAAACAGCACAGGCTAAGCCTAGGGCAAAGCCTGTGCTGTGGCCACCATTCTCTGCCTCTAAGATGCTCAGGGATTCTCAAAGGTGTCAGTTGGTAGCAGGTGTTCAGCAAACAGTAACGCTGGTACCATCAGGATGCTGGGGTCTGGGAAGCAGGGGCCAGCAAAGCCTCTTCCTTCCTCTGGAACTCCATGCTGGTTTTTGGGCCACGTCCAAGTACCCCATAGCTACAGGATGAAGGATAGCTGTCTCCCCAAAGCATCACCTCTGAGCAATGAACACAGTTTTACTTATTATTTATTTTTTGGGACAGGGTCTCTCTCTGTAGTCCAGGAGGGTCTTGAATTGAATATGCAACCCAAGCTGGCCTTGAACTCATAGCAATCTTCCTGCCTCAGCCTCCTGAGTTACAGGTGTGCACCACTGTGCCCAGCTAATTTTTATGTGGTACCCCTCACAAGGCAAGGGCTTCCTCACAAGGCAAGTGTTCTAACCACTGAGCTATGCATTCTAGCCCTGAATATAATTTTTAAAAATCTTCAAATTGAAATAAGTCATGGTATTAACACTTAGAATTCAGAATTTTTAATATAAAAATAAAATGTAGAAAGCATTTTTTGGCTTTTAGAAAAGGCCCGGACCTTCAGGAAGTTGCGCACCAGGCTGCAGAAAGCCTTTCTTTCTCTCAGGATCTCTCTTATTTAACATTTTTTGAAATATCCCAGCTCATCTCAGCTTGGCTAGGGGACCAACGTGGGGAAGATTTCTGTCTACACTGAACTAGAGGGTTAAAGCAGATTATGAGCGAAAGTGGCATGACAGGATCCCAACATGTACTATTCAGGAGGAATATTAAAGTATGGGATCTGAACCTTTCACATTCCCTCTCCAGGTGGCATGATCCTCAGGGCCCCTATAAACACACTTAATGCAGGATCTTGGGAGAGATGCAGGCTCTGCTCCCCGGGCCTGGCTCCCCACTCGGGCCTTGACACATCAGCTTCCAATTCCCTGAACACCCAGAGAAGGAAATCTAGCAGAAGGCCTTCTTTTCTTACCTCTCTCTTCAGTGGTGCCACATAGGTCCAGGAGTCTGTGGCAGGGTCGTAGCGCTCTACAGCATTTAAGTCGCTGTGGTAGTCACGACCTGCCACGGCATATATGTACCTGCCCACAACACACACACACAAATCTGCGTGCTCCTGCTGCAAGGATTGGATCTGGAACCAGCGGTTGTGCCGTGGATCGTACCTTTGAAGGAACATGAAGACAGCACAAAACTGACCAAGTTAGCAACTTGACCTTCAGGCCCATATTTACTGTTTCCTCCCTTTCCCTGTGCTGTAGCCCACCTTGACATATTCCCAACCCCCAAAATCCCCCGTCTACCAACACATAATGACCACTGACATGCCAGTAGGCTGCTATACCAAGCACAGATGCAAGTCCCACCAGAGGCTGAAAAGTATGGCTAGGAGCCTCCTGAGTTTTTACCAAGACTCTGGCCCTTCCCAGATGTAACCTCTGGTGTGGTTTCTAGGCCATCCAACTGTCTACTCCATGCTGCCACTGGCTACTCTCGTGGCCACCTCCCTCTCATCTGTCCCCATCCAGAAAGACTACCAGCTACATTGTCTAAACCAGATAGGCACCTAGCCTCACACAATGCTCCGCCCTGTGTGTGCTGCCCAGGTGTTCCCTGTATATAGAGTCCTTGGTCTTGTCAATTGTCAGTATGTGCCAGGCTTCCATCAACCCACTGATGCATCTGAAATAACCGTTCTGCCTTGTCCCTGCTCTGGGTCTTCTTCCCGCACCCCCAAGCCTGGACATCTTCATTCTCACTATCCTAAACTGTGGTTACCATGAGGGCCTGGTCCTACGAGTTTCCAGCAACCACCACGAGGAAAAATGCCAGGCAGCTGTAGGAGCCTCATGAGACTAGAGATATCTGTGTGTCTTAAGGAAAGATAAGGGCTTGAGGCCACTGAAAAGGGCAGCCTGAAATGTTGAATGGCTCAAGTCCCAGGCTCATGGACAAGGCAGGGTAGGAGGGTACCTGAGGTGTGGGAGATACTGACCTTTGCTAACCCTGCTAAGCCTGACACGATTCAGGTGCTAATATTACAAGCATTCTTCTGGTAATTACAGCCACCTTACACCTTCACTGAAAATGCAGCTAGTCCCTAAGTCACAGCCCTGTTTTTCTTCCTTCACTGCCAATGGTTTATTAAAAAAAAAAAAAAAAAAAAAAGAGGGGCTAGAGGGATGCCACAGCGGTTAGAGTGCTTGCCTTACAAGCACAAGGCCCTGAATTCAATTCCTGAGAACCACACAAAGCTGGGTGTGGTGGCACACCTGCCTGTAACCCCAGTACCCAGGGGGCTGAGGCAGAGGAATTGACCTGAGTCTTAAGGGCAGCCTGGGCTACACCAATGAGTTCAGGACCATCCTGGGCTACAGAGTGAGACCCTGTCTCAAAAAAAGAAAAAGGGGGGAAAAAGTCTAATCACAAAGCAGTGGCCTCACCCTATGGCTCTGTACAGGGTCAAGGGTCCCCTCACTGCCCACGCTCAGCACTCACTCAAGCTGCCTTTCCATGCCCACACTCCTTGCCTGCACAAGGTTTTCAATGCTTGTAAACAGGAATGATCTCAACCACCCAGCACTGGCAACTGCTGCCCACTGCTCTCTCCTGCACTGTGGATCCAATGCACGAAAAACCTCTGGCCACTTCTACCTGACTGTTCACCTGTTAGCAGAGCCTTCCACACCCCCACCTCCCTGTTTCCATCTGTACCAGCGAAGTCCCAGCTTACAATCCCAAATCCAGCCCGAGTCCAGAACCCTCAACCCCTTGGAGTCCACAGTCCAGCTTTCCAGCACTCCTCATCCCACTTCCTGGGGGACCTCTTCTCTTTTTCTCCATGCTTCCACCTGGCACTCTGCAGAGACCACATGGAACCCACAGGCAAGCAGATGTGCTGCTAGATGAACAAGACGACCCCACAGCCACATGGTGCCAGGACTCATAAGCCTGAAGCACGCACTCTCTGCTGACCCAAGTCTGGCACTCTGCCAGGATAAGCACCCAGGCACAAGTGATCTATTCAGCTATGCTTCTGAAGCATTTGTGCCCAAGGACCTATAGACAGTTACAGCCTCTGCTGGACAAGAACTTTTATTTTGATTTTTACATTACTGGGGTTTGAGCCCAGGGTCTTATGCGTGCCAGGTATAGTGTTTTTATTTCTCCAGGGGAAGATCAAGTCCAAATAGAACAAGTCTGCCTTAAACTGGCTCTTACCAGAAGATATGCAGTTTTCTCTGGGCTGTCCCCTGTGCCTGTCAGTGAAGAGATTAGTTTCATTCTTCACCTAAAGCACAAGTTAAGATGCTCTGTAGCACTTCTTCCGGCCCCTGTTCCTTGACCCACCCCTACCCACAGCCAGGAACAGAAGTAACACACGCCTCAGGAGGGCCCACCATGTGACAGATATCCACCTGGGTCTTACCGACCTGTCTCCCTAGGCAGGGGTACCTGGCATCACTTGTAGTCAACTTCTTGGTTTCTGTACATGCTCACCTAGATAATGTAATGAAGAATCACAAAAAAAAACAAGGAGCAGGGCTGGAGGAATGGCACAGCAGTTAAAGCACTTTCCTATCAAGTGCACAGCCCTGAGTTCGATCCCCCAGCACCACATAACCTAGGATTGGTAATGCACTCCTGCAACCCCAGCACTTGGGAGGCTGAGGCAGGTGGATTGTCCTGAGACCAAGGCCAGCATGGGATACACCAGTGAGTTCAGGATTAGCCTGGGCTACAGAGCGAGACCCTGTCTCAAAAACGAAACAAAACACACACATGCAAAAAAACAAGGAGCATAGTAAAAAGAATCCTTGTTAAGGTGTTAGGGATGCCTAAAAGATGGTTTCATTTCTGCAGTCCCAGACCTCAGCACAGTATCTGCCTCTGCCATACATGTACTGTCTGTTGAATGAAAAAAGCAACAGTGTAAGATCACCAGTAAGGAAATCACTCATTCACCCAACAAACACTTGCTATAACAGTGCAAGGAATCCACAATGAAACTGGAAACCAGGGACCTGCCTCTTGCAGAGAGGAAGCCGGCAAACAGAGCAAATAACTGTTCCACATGCCAGATCCCATGACAAAGGATCATGAGGCAGGCAGAAGTGACCTGCCAGCCAGCTAGGGAGGGCAGCAACTAGGAAACGCCTCTTTTTGAGCAAGAAAGGTGCCTCACTAGGACTGAATTAACAGCCACCGTGATCTGGACTTCCTAGTAACCAGATTATAAGAAATACATGATACATGTTGATATTTGACACACCCAATCAATGGTATTTATTATAGCAGTCTGAAGTGATTAAACCACTTTCTCTCTCTCTCTCTCTCTCTCTCTCTCTCTCTCTCTCTCTCTCTCTCTCTCTCTCTCTCTCTCTCTCTCTCTGAGATAGGATCTTGCTCTGTAGTCCAGGCTTGTCCTGAACTCATTATGGAACCCAGGCCAGGGCAATACTCCTGCCTAGGAATACAGATGTGTGCCACCCTGCCCAGCTTATGAGGTGTTGAGAAACAGAATCCAGGGACTTGAGCTAGCTAGGCAAGCACCCTAACCACTGAGCTATGCTCCAGGCCCTACTAAATCACTTTAATTCAGATTTTTATACTACAAATTCAGAGACAAAATACAGAGTTGACACAAAAACATTTTGGGAGTCTTTGCTTAATTCATTAGTAACGTCTTCTTCTGTATTTCCATGACACGTATTCCCATGACTCTTAATGTTTTAAAATCTACTAAAACTTTTTAAAATTTAAATGTACTTTATAATATTAATAGGCATGAAAATGTCTAAGAAAAAACAAATTATTATTTTAGGTAGGGCACATGGCAACATATGACTAGCAGGTATAGCATATAGCATACAGTGTTCCCTACCCACACAGGTGTAGCTATGGAAAAGGCACAAAGAAAGATGTGGGGGTGCTAGAGGAATGGCCCAGCTGTTAAAGCGTTTACCTAGCAAACGCTAAGTCAAGTGCAAAGTACCGAAGTTCAATTCCCCAGTACCACATAAGCTGGGAGAGGTGGCAGATGCTTGTAATCCCAGCACTTGGGAGGCTGAGACAGGAAGATTGCTTTGAGTCCAAGGCCAGCCTGGGCTCCATTGTGAGTTCAGGACCAGCCTGGGCAACAGAGTAAAACCCTGTCTCAAAAAGAGAAAGAGACAGAGAAAAAGAGAGAGAAAGAGAGAGAGATGTGCATAATTGCTATAGCCCATATGTAAAGACTTGGTCTGTAGAGTGGCAGTACTAGGAGGTACAATGAACCTTTAAGAAACAGACCCCGGGACAGGAGGCTTAGCTCAGCAATCAGAATGCTTTCCTAAGGAATGAGGTGATCCCCAGCACCAAAGAGTAGCTGGGCATGGTGGTGCACGCCTATAATCCCAGCAGTGGGGAGGCTGAGGCAGGAGGAACACCTTGAGTTGAAGGCCATCCAGGACTACTAGTGAGCTCAGGACCAGCCTGAACTGCAGAGCAAGACCCTGGCTACAGAGTAAGATCCTGTCTCAAAAGAAAAAAAAAAAAGAGCCGGAGACACAGCTCAGTATAAAGGCACTAGATTCAATCCCTAGTGCTGCAGGAAAAAAAAAAAGAGAGAAAAGAAAGAAAGAAAAGAAAAAAGTGGGGTCCTATGGGGACAATGCGGAGCTCCTTAGCCCTCGGGGACAGGCCTTCAAAGAAGACTGTGAGACCCTCGTCTCTTCCTCTTTCTGCTTCCTTGTTAATGATATGACTCACACATGCTCCCAAAACTGTCATGTGCCCTCAAAAATGCCAAAAACAATGGGCATGATGTCTATACCTCCTAATCATGAACTTTAAACCTCCAAAACTGGGCTGGAGGAATAGCCATTGCCACCCAACTGCCAGACTAGAGCTTGAGACTGGAATTATTGATAAGGGCTAAAATCAGCTTCATCCATAAAAGGTCCATAAAAGGTAATTTCAACCACTATCTTGAATGAAATTGAGATAACCAGCACTTAACAGGAGGCTAGGACACAGGGGCAGGAAGAGACCTCAACTACCACTCTCAAGGACATCCTTGTGCAAAAGCCCAACTTCCCTGCTGGGTACACAGTTGCCTTCATCTTCTTGTGAAAGCTCAGAGACCTGAACACTGGAGAGATTTGTTTTGCACAACTATAGGTTAGTTTAAGTAATAAGGTCTGGCCCCACAATGTAAAACTGAGCCCCATATGACACTTCGAGGCTGGGCCAAAGGGAAGTTGGAACCTGGTGCAGTCACACTCACTGGAGACAGCATTCATTTAGGGTAAAAAAAAGAAGGTAATTTTTTCCTCCTTCTAAATTCTGTCATTTCTCATATTTAATTGCAATGAATTACTGGTAAGTTTTGTTTGAATCTCATCAGTTTAAAAAAAGTGATTGCATCTTTGGGGGAGGAAAGCAGAGGTGACTAAGAAATGGCTGTCCCTTCCTAGTCAGGATCACCACACTTGATTCCCAGAGGCAGGACCAGGCCATATCCTACTCCCACCCTTACCTAGAAGATGGAACGTGAACATTAATTCTGTCAGTAACCAGCAGTTGGCAGTATCTCTGCAATACTATTTCTTGGCTGACACGGTGGAAAGACTTCACATCCACATCAAAGTATTGTGGAAACCCAATGGTTAGGCCATGGGAACTTGATCCCTCCTTCCTCTGCCAAAGAAATGGAACTCTGAAATAAGCCTAGTTGACTGATAAAGCTGGAAGCATCCTGCAGACCACCGCAGTCCAAAATCCCATCTCAGAAAACTGCCTCCTTCCAGGGACCCTCTATCCAGCACTAAGTTGACTAAAGACACGGTAGGATGTGGCAAGAGGCTCAGCCTATGCCTCAGGGCTGAGCTGTGACCTCGGGAGGTGGGCAGAGCAGCAGGAAGCCACCCTCCACCACAAGCTGACAGTTAAGAGAGAGGAAAGAGCAAAGCAAACCAGCAAAGAAGCTGAAACAAGATGCAACAATGCTCAAGAGAGAGCAAGACAGAAGGAAAAACTGCCTCATTTAGCACTGTGCTCCTGTCTACAGCACCTTCCCCAGCATGGCAAGGCAGGCTGGGGTTCAGGGCAAGTGGGTTTCTGGGCTGAAGGAGGAACATAAGGGAACAAAAACATTCCTGGTGCCTATTTTCCTTATCTCATTGTGGTCCATAGTCACTGAATTCACCTGGACTTTAGTCTACAAAACAAGTGAGCTATGACCTTCATGAGAAAGGGTGATGGAGGAAATAAGTCTATGTTGGTACAATCATAATGTACCCTAATCAGCCTTCTTGGCCCCAAAACTCCTGTACCAAAGTGATAAGTACAAAAAGATTCTGACTAGTGCTCTTTCTTACCTCCAGCACCGGGACTCAGCTCGGAATCCTTGGACATTGTTGTCCCCTCCGATCAAGTACACGAAGTTGTTGAGTACCGCAATGCCCTGGTTGGACATTCGGGGCGCCAGGGAGGCAGTAAAATGCTTCCATTCTCCCAGCAGGGGATTCAGGTACTTGGCCTGGTCACTGAGGACTGTGGATGGTGTGGAGTGAATGCCCCCAAAGCCCACAACACACTTGAAGTCTGAGCGTAGCTCAGTCTGTGGTCCTTGAAGGCTGGGCTGCAGACTCTCATTCCGGTGGTACATGAGGGCACTTGCCACTGTGTCCTTTAGTGGGCTGGGGTCCAGCTTGTCATGCAGCCTCTGAAGAACCTCAGCTTCCATTAGGGGAAACCGTACTGTCTCAAGGAGCTTGGGGGGTTCATGAAATGAGATCTGGTCAGCCTGCACCTGCTCTAGGGTGTAATGGTAGAGCAGGGCCCCTTCATACACTTCGGTTTCGCAGGACACCTCCAGCCGATTGCTACTGAGGAGGGAATAGACCTTCTCCAGGGGAAGCTGGCGGTATTTGTCAGTCCTTGAGAAGGCCACAAAGTTTTTGAGGATGTAGGTGTCCAGTTGCTCAGTTAGGCGGCTCAAGTCGAAGAGCTCTGCTAGCCGGTAGACATCAAGGATATTCTCCTCATCCACCCAGGACATGAGGAAATCACAGCAAAAATGAATAATTTCAGGGATCTGCAAAGAGAAGAACACCACTGAAGCTGGCTGATGCCTGACTCAAGCAAGGTAACAGACATTCATCTTACATGACTAGTGCTTGTAGCTGGTTCCCTGAAATGGAGGAAAGAAAGGTGGACACCCTCTCAACTGTCCCTGATCCTTCCTATCATATGTAGTAACCAGATGACATGGTTACTGGAAAATGACTGGGTTTAAATCCTGGCTTGGAAATGTGCTGAGTGAGCCATGTGTAGTCTGTTCTAAATCTCTATGAACCTCCATCCTCTCATTTATAAAACAGAAATAAAGTGGAGAAGAAAACACTGAATATGAGAGACTGCATAGGAACTACCTGGCACAGAGCAGACCCTTGACATATGTCTACTGTCTTTAGATCTAAAGTACTAGCTCAAGGAGCTGGAGGAATGGCTCAGCAGTTAAAGCGCTTGCATGCTGATATTCAATTCCCCAGTACTACAAAAGCTGGGCATGGAGGCACACATGTACAATCCCAGCACTCAAGAGGCTGATGGAGGAGGGTTGCCATGAGTTCAAGGCCAGCCTGGGCTACACAGTGAGTTCAGAATCAGCCTGGACTATACAGTAAGATCCTGTCTCAATAAATAAATAAGTTAAATAAAATAAAGAACTGGCTCAAATCTTGGAAGAAGCCAGTATGTTCAGTATGTTTGACTGGACAAAGAAAATATGGCATATACATATACAGTGGAGTATTTCTCTGCCACTATGAATGACAATTTTGAGTCTTTTGTAGGAAAATGAATGCACCTTGAGACCGTTATGATCAGCAAATTGAATTAGACCCAGAAAGTTAAGTATTGTAAGGCTTCTCTAACATGAGAAAAACCAAACCACAGGGCTTGAGGAATGGCACAGCAGTTAAAGTGCTTGCCTAGCAAGCATAAGGTCCTGAGTTTGATTCCCCAGCACTACATAATGCCAGGTGTGATTGCACACACACTAAGGAGGTTGAGGCAGAACAATTATTATGAACTAAAGGCCAGCCTGGGCTACACCAGTGAGTTCAGGACCAGCCTGGTCTGCTGAGTGGGACCCTGTCTCAAAAGAAAAGAAAGAAAACCAAACCATAAAAAAATAAGACATGGAATAAAGCAAGAAGATGGACTTTGAAACGGTAAAGGGAAGCAGGGTGGGTGAGAGGGTGGAAAGGGGAAAAGAATGCAATACGTAAATTAAAAACAAATTAAAAATTAAAAACAAAAGTACTGGCTCTTCAGAGAAGCAGAAAGTAGCACAAATAGTGACTATGTCAAACATCCCAGGTGTAGAAGAAACTTGAGACAACTCGCTGCCCCTACCCTAGGACTCTAAAAGAATGTGCCTCTGCAAAAGTACTGGGACAGAATACACCTTCAGCCCTTTTCTCCTTCTAGAACTCTCACAACAGTTCTAGCCAAAGCTATAGGCCTAGCAAGGCCACTAGGCCTTTCCAGGTCCAAGTCGCTGACCAGCCATGATTCACACACCAGAAATTCCAGCAGAGCAAGAGCATTTCCCAGGGCTTGCCTACTCAACTCAGGACCCTGACTCAAAATTATTGAAAAGCTTGCAAGTTGTCTAGAGGTTCCTGTCTCAGATGAGACCCATTCAACTTCATGAACACAGGGCCCCCAAAAGCACAGATGCTCTGGTGGGTGGGAAGGGGCAAGTGACAGAAGGACGCTGAGGCGAAATGAAGATGAGGATCAGGCCACAGTACCCAAAATGTTGTTCAAAAAAACCCTGGGTGGGGGTTGTGGGGAGTGATTACACCTTTGTCTAGGAGGTGCCAGGCTTGGGTTTAATTCCCCCAAACTACATAATGATTAGCTGGGTGTGGTGGTGCACGCCTCCCAGCACTCAGGAGGCCAAGGCAAGAGTATTTCCATGAACTGAAGCCAGTGTGGGCTATAAAGTGAGTTCAGGATCACCCTAGACTAGTGACACCTTGTCTTGAAAATAAACAAAAAACACCCTGAGTTCTGATTGGCAAAACATGGCAGAAATAAGGAAGACAAAAGGAGGGGCTCTAGGGAAACTGCCTGGAATGACAAATCAGGTACTGAAAAACTCTTTAGGAAAAAAGATTGTTAAAGACAAGGAATGTTCAAGGCTCTGTGCTCAAATCCCAAGTACTGAGAAAAAAATGAAAAAAGAAAAATAGGATTTTAGAGTTCCTCTAAAAATGGGTTCCACATGAAAAGACTCAAACTACAGATAAAAATATTTCAGGCTGGGCATGGTGATGAATATCTGTAACCCCCAGTTACTTAGAATGCTGAGGTAGGGACCAAGATGCAGTATGTAAATACACAATTTCTCAAGCTGATGTTATAGTTATTATTATTAATTTTTTTGAGACAAGGTCTCACTCTCTAGTCCAGGCTAGTCCTGAATTTACTTTGGAGCCCAGGCTGGCCTTGAACTCATGACAATCCTCCCACCTTAGACTCCTGAACATTGGGACTACAGGTGCGCACAACTATGTCCAGCTAATCTTTTGTGTGGTACTGGGCCTTGTACATGCTAGGCAAGTGCTTTAACCACTCAGCTACACCCCTAACTCCAATCACCTGTAATATAACTTAAAAGATGCTTCCATTTTGCCTTTTCCTAGAGTGTAGTTTCTGATCCATCATGGGTCTGGGTCCTGAAGACCAGATAGAATGTGAAAGCTGAGAGCCC
The DNA here is from genome assembly GCA_004027205.1 of Ctenodactylus gundi. Classification (NCBI taxonomy): domain Eukaryota; kingdom Metazoa; phylum Chordata; class Mammalia; order Rodentia; family Ctenodactylidae; genus Ctenodactylus; species Ctenodactylus gundi. Next base: position 59,958 of record PVKB01004375.1, on the reverse strand, counting down.
TAAGTGAACTTAAGCAGCAACTCACTAAAAGAACCTGGCCTCTTGAATCAAAACCTCTGTATTTCTTGTTCTTTCTCTTTCTTGCTGTGTTTTCAGAACAGTGGGGCCTGTGCTGAGTAGAATCTCAGAGAAAAGAGCCAAGGCCCCCCGGGGCAGGAATGCCAGAAGAGGCTCAGGGGAACACATCTGCTCAAGTTGACCCAAGAGAACAATTTCACTGAGATTCTGACCCATGTTTCTGGGAATACGTGACGAGTCGGATCTTTGACTAATGCAGGGGATAGCAAACAGGGACAGGTTATCAGTAGCCACTCCTACTACATGAGCAAACACTATCTGGCAGGCCTTGAAACTCCACAATGCTATGTCAAGTAAAATCTGTTTTACACAATAATTGATTTGTTAAAAATGAAATATGTTCTAAACAAAGGCAGCGGCTACCTCTGAGAGGGCTAATGCATTACTAGGCAAAATGACCCAGGGCTCACAAAAGCAATGGTCAAGCTGTGGAGGAGAGACTGCACGTCTCTGAGCTGAGGAATGAGAGGGAAAGTGGGATGGGGAAGGTAATTCGGTGCCACTGTGTGTGACTGATGGTTGCAAGAGAAAGGAGAAGCCAGAAGCTCCCTGTACCATGGTAATTCAAGGCCAGCCTGGTCAACTTAATGAAACTCTGTCTCAAAATTTAAAAATAAGCTAGCCTTGGTGGTACAGGCCTATAATTCCAGCATTCTGGGAAGCTGAGGCAGGAGGACTATGATTTTTAAGCCCAACCTGGGCAACTCAGTGACTTAGCAAGACCATGTCTCAAACCAAAAAAAACCGGAAAGTTAGGGACAGAACTCAGAGGTTAAAGTGTTTGCCTATCAAGCACTAAGGCCCTGAGTCTGATTCCCCAGCACCACATAATCTGGGTATGGTGGTGCATACATGTTATCCCAGCACTGGGGAGACTGATGCACAAGGATTGCTCTGAGTTCAAGGCCATCCTGGGCTACATAGTGAGTTCAGGACTAGCCTGGACTACAAAACAAGATCCTATCTCAAAAGAAAAAAAAAAAAAAAGGTTGAGGATATAGTCTAGGTTGAAGGCCCGGGGTTCCATTCCCTGTACCACAAAAATAAAAAATTAATTTAATTAAATTTAAAAAGGGGTGGGCATGTAGCTCAGCACTACCAGGGTTTAATCCTCGGTATCAGAATTTTTTAAGGAGAAAGCCAAAACAAGGTAGAAGGCAGAAATGGAGAGAGAAAAAACCTGAGACATAGCTACAGAACAAGGAAACAAGTAACAGAGACAGTTACAAACAAGGCTGATAAGAATGACTTGTCCCAATGCCAGTACAGGCAAAGAACAAGGTGAAAGGGATCAAGAAGCCCAAAGCTCTGAGCACAGTGTGCTGGCAGCATGAGCACAGGACATACATAGAAGGAAGACTGAGGGTGGCAGGTGTGGAGAGGGACACCTGGATCTCAACCAAGCTGAGGGGAGATGTGGTAAGACAGCTGAGGAGGACAGACAATAATGGGAAATTGGAGACCTAGGTAAGGGTTCACAAATTGACAATGACAGGAAGCTAAGAACAGGAGAGATCTAAACCAAACAACATGGAGAAAGTGTTCTGCTGTAAAGATCACCCAGTCTCAGGGCAGGGGCAGATGGGTGAGTGGGGCCTCCAGACATCCTAAAACAGTTTTTTTTTTTTATTACTAAAAGTTTGGGGTTTGTTTTTACTTCATGGTATTGGGGCTGAACTCAGTGTCTTTGCACTGAGCTGTATCTCCAGCTCTTTTTGTTTATTGGAGGCCAGTTCTCACGAAGTCACGAAGTTGCTCAGGCTAGGCTTGAACTAGCAATCTTTGTGCTGCAGTCTTCCAGAGTGGTAGAATTACAGAAGTATGCCACCAAGCCCAACTCTTCAATTTTTTCCTAATTACCCCAAAAATGCACTCATCTGAGAAAAAAAGAATTAAACGCAGCATTGTATTTCGTTTCACTTACAAGAGAGGTGAGAACAGGTGACTCAACTATCGGCTTGAGCTGACAGGCAGCTCAAAAGCACATACAGAACCCTCCCTGTCAACTGTACTCACAATGCTGAGATTCAACAGGACCATCTGACACCTAGGAACTCCTCAAGGTGTCTGGAATATCCACTTGATGCAGCCGAACCCTGAGAGGTCCCCGGCAAAACCTTAGAAAAATTTGGCTTCTGGCAGAATAACACAGTGGTTGGAAAGCTTGCTTGCTGAGCAAGCACAAGGCTCTGAGCTCAATTCTCCAGCATCACATAACAGCTAGGCAGGGTGGCATACACCTGTAATCTAGGGAGGATGAGGCAGTAGGATTGCCATGTGTTTGAGGCCAGCCTGGGCTACAGAATAAGACCTTGTCTAAAAAACAAAAACAAAAACTTTGACTTCTGTTCAATCCTCCAGCCTCGGCCTCCCAAGTGACAGGATTTCCACACCCAGCTTATGTGGTGCTGGGAAATTGCTAGACAATCTAACTGCTCTGCTATTCTCCAGCCCAAGAAAACAGTATTAAAGACATAGGAATGAGGAGTGGTTTTCCTTCTTTTTGCCGAACAGTGTGTAAATATCTTTTTAGGGACTAGTTAAGCTTAAGCCAAGAGGCAGTGTTTTAGGGTTGCTGTTTTTAACAAGAGAATGATCCACACCACTCCCCCGATCCATGGGTGCAAAATTGTGACTCAGGGTTGGCCCTCCATTTGGAGTGACCAAAATACCAAAAATGTCCACCTGCCTCTGGCCAAGATGATGGAAATACCAAACCTCTGACTTTGCCAAAAACCAAGCAACCAATCTGGTCATACATTGAGTATGACAAAGTTTTGATTTTTCTTTTTAAACAATAAAGCAATAAGAACAAATAAAATACATAGGACATTAATAGGTATCAAAGCACAAAGGATACACATATTAATATTTTTGAGAAATGTGCTGGGGAAAAGTTGATGATGATAACAGTATAAAAACCTATTCGTTGATAAAAATGATACATGTCTCTCTTGAGGATGTTGTTGGATGCAGTATTAATTTCTGTATGGTTCACAACACTGTATATTATGAGTTGATATTCATGTATCCAATGAAATAATTGAATTGTTGTTCTTGGTAGCCTCATTAAAGCATTTGCTTTTTCAAAAAAAATTTTTTTAAAAGAGAGATGGGAACAATAAAGCAGTGTGTGGCAAAGAGGGCCTGAATGTGCTGCAAGTCTCAGCATCACCAGAGGACAGAGCATACAGGCCACCACACACAGGGAGCCCAGGCCAAGAGACAGAAACAGTAAAAATGCAAAGGGGCAGAAACAATGGCATAGGTCTGTAATCCCAGCACTCTAGGAAGCAGATGCACAAGATCTCAAATTTGAGCCCAGCTAGGGCAACCTACTGAGATTCTTGTCTCAAAATCAAAAATAAAGACTGGCTCAGTGACACAAGCCTATAATCCCACACTCTGGGAGGCACTGAGCCCAGCCTGGGCAACAGTAACTTAGCGAGACCCTATCTCAAAATCAAAAATAAAAAAGAGGCTCCTTGTCACTCCACAGCCCCTCCACTGCTTGATGCCCTGCACTTCCTGACCCACATTACACCAACGTCATGGCTCAACAGGAATCATGAAAATCTGGAGAAGTCAAACTGGAGTATGCACCTACAAAGCTCACCTGAAGCTGGCAAGCAGCAACCAGCGTCTCCTGCACATTGCTGAGGTTGAGCTCTAGCTCGGAGGTGTATATGAAATGCAAAATTTGGCACATGGCATTGTAGGATACGCCGTGGATCAAGACCTCTTCCTGCTCCATTTCCTTCAAGCCCCCAGCAAACATTCCTCTGCAAAGTGAAGAGACAAAGCAATGGAATTGTACTGGTCAGGACACCAGCCCAGTTCAGACAAACAACACTCAAAGGCAACCGAGCAGCAGTGACACAGCTTATATGTAAAATGAATAAAATGTGTTAATTAATGGGAAACAGGTAGTAAGAGTCAATGTACTCAACGTATTTTTACTGATCTACCTAAACAAGTATTGTTCACAGTATGGGAGAATGCTGCCTGGCAGTACAGAATGTGCTGGGATTCTGACTACTCTGTGCTCTGAGTAAATAGCCTTTCACAGGAGTTAACCTACAGAAGGTACCTGACCTTAGGCAGCCATCTTAGAAACCACCCATCCCCTTTCACAGGCCTGTGGGAGAGAGAGGCCTTCCAAAAGCAGGCCCAAATGCTGCCTGTTTGCTGCTTTATCTACTAGTGTGGTTTCCAGGTCATGGCAGCAACAATTTCTTAGCATGCTTGAAAAGGAAGATGTTAGCTCCATTCACAGTGCATACCTGCAATATGGCACTCCAGAAGTCTCAGGCAAGAGGATGCAAGTTTGAGGCTAGCCTGGGCAACTCAGTGATTTACTGAGAACTTTTTTTTCAAAATAAAACATGAAAAAGGTGGGGGGGGGGGGGGGCTGGGGATGTAGCTCAGTACAAAGGCCCTAGGTTTAATCTCTACTGCCTCAAAAAATACACTTATAAAATGTGTTAATTAATGAGAAACAGGTAATGAGTCAATGTACTCAACATATGTTTACTGATCTACCAAACGCCAAGTACTGTTTACAGAACAGAAAGAGTCACAATGAAGCACACTGGTAAGGTTCCTGCACACACGTTTATCATTAGCAAAAAAAAGAACAAACAATATAAGGAAAAGAAGAAAACAAAAGAAAAAAGCTAGGTATTCGGATGGGGAAAATGCTGGGAAAAAATTCAAGACGGCACATGACCAGGGAGCAACCTACTGGAGCAGTGAGAAGTGATGGGAGAACTCCTCCGAGGAATTCAAACCTAAGAGCAAAGCTTAGAGCAGCACATGCCAGGTAGAGAAGGAGATCCCAAGTGTCACCTTTGCAGAGATAATGTCAACTTGAGGCAATCAGAACTATGCCTAGATGGGGAATTGAGAACCACCCTGAATTAGAGTGTGAGTGATTTGGGGGCCGGCGAATGAGGGAAGAGCACCGAACCAGTTGTGGTAGGCCTGAATGGGAACTCAAACTGTATAAAAGGAAGGAAGAGGGAAGATTGTTACAGCTTCCTCCTCTGGGAAAGCTCTCGCCTTTGAGACTGTCTACAGATGCCGCCTTGCTACACACCACAGATCTTCATCACAGATTTCATTCCAGTCTTGACTTGCACCTCTCTGCCCATTGCTGATCTTCAGTCGCCCATCTTCAGTCTCCAGTCTTTGCCATTGTTCTTTAAACAACTGAGATCTGCAGCAGACTCTCACTGGCTGTCCTGCAGTCCCAGACAGGTGTTCTACTTCACAGCTGAGCTGTCATCAGACACGCCAGCTCTTACATGTGCAGGCCACCATCTTGGACTATCTCTATCCTCAGATTTGTAAGCCTTCCAAATACATTCTTTTTGTTATAATTTCTGTAAATTCTGCCTTTTGAAAGAACCCGAACTAATACACCAGGCAAGGACAGGTGCACAGGTCCTGGGGGAATGAAGATCTTGGTGTTCACGGCATTTAAGAGTGAAAGTGAGCAGGCAAGGCAGGGCAAGGAGCTAGGCCATGTTACCTCCAGGACAAGGTAAAGCATACATTGAAATCCAAGCATAATGAGGCACTGCTATAGAAAACAAATTTTTTCCCCCTCCCACTCACCCAAAAACAACTTTTTTTTTTTTTGAGACAGGGTCTTGCTCTGTAGTCCAGGCTCATCCCGAACTCACTATGGAGCCCAGGATGGCCATGGATTCATGGCAATCCTCCTGTCCCAGCCTCCGAGCGCTGGGTGCTGGGATTACAGGTGTGTGCCACCACGCCTGGCTTATGTGGTACCGGTAAATTGGAACTCAGGTATTAGTGTTTGATGCAGCTAGGCAAGTGCTTTAACTGCTGAGCCATTCCTCCAGCCCCAGGGGATTTTACACAGAGTAGTGTAAGCTGACAGCTTGCTAGCCAAAAACACGGGATGGAGAAGGGGTTGGAGGAGGAGGAACACCAGCTAGACCAGAGGCTCTGGTTAGCAATCCTGGCCCTAGGAGAGTGGTATAACTGAGAGACCTGCAGCTGAGTCAATGCTGGGACAAAGCAAAGACAATCTGCAGACAGACTGATTCCAGGATGAGCATGGAAGACTTGGGGCTCTCTGCAGGGTGAGGCAATTGGACATTTGGGGACCTCTACCCATGGGGGAAAATTCAGAAAGAACTAGCTTAGGAAGAGCAGGCATAGCCCAATTGTGGCATGATCAGCATGAAGGGGACATGAGACAACCAGTGAGGAAACCAACTAGGTGCTGGAGGTGAAAGGCTGGCTGGTAGCTTTATTTGTTTGTCTGTACTGTGGGCACAAAACCCAGGGCCTTGAGTAGGCTAGGCAACCGCTTTACCATGGAGCTACCCCTCTAGCCCCAGGGCTGACAGCACAGCAACTCAGAGGTAGTACAGGAACTGTTTTTATATTTTGTATTTCAAGTAGGTAATGTACATGATACAAGACTTAAAATCTATGAACAAGCAGAGCTTGGTGGTGCAGGCCTACAATCCTGGCACTCTGGAAGGATGAGGCAAGAGAATCATCAGTTGTGAGTTCAAGCCCTGCCTGGACAACTTATCAACTTAGAGAGACTCTGTCTCAGAAAAATGAAAAGGAGCTGGCAACATAGCAGAGGCCCTATGTTCAATCCCCAGTACAAGAAAAACTAAATAGTTTAACTTAATTAAAAAATAAAAGCTCGGCATGGTGGCACACACTGGAGGCTGAGGCCAGCAGTTTGTTGTGAGTTCAGAACCAGCCTGGACTACAGAGCAAGACTCAGTCTCAGAGAATTAAAAATCTTTTTAAAAATGAAACATCTAAATTAATGTGGAAAAGGTTACATCTTTGCAATAGATACAGTGGGCCTTTTGATATGTCCAGCCATCTTTGAGGTCTCTTTAGGGTCTTTTATTTCTTTTGGATGTCTTATAAGTCATCTTTCTTTGGGCTGGAGGAATGGCACAGCAGTTGAAGTACTTTCTTTGCAAGTGCAAGGCCCTGAGTTCAATTCCCTAGAACCACATAAAGCCAGTGAGACCCTCCCTCAAAAAAAGTCATTTCTTCAGATGTGAAACATATCCAGTAAACTGTTTCTTAGACATTTTTACCAAACACATAGCCAGCCCCTTAAAGCATTTTCCCACATACTTTTAGCAATCTGGACTTTTCTATCTATCTATCTAATCTATCTGAGGTTGGGTCTTGCTGTATAGTCCAGGCTAGTCTTGAACTCATTATGTAGACAGGATAGCCTCAAATTCATGGCAATCCTCCTGCCTCAGCCTCCTGAGTCCTGGGATTACAAGCATGAATTTTTTAGAACTGCATTATTGCATGTACTTCCCGTGTCTGATTCCTCTGGCCAGCACTTCCAGGATCCACAATGGTCAACAGTAGGGATAGTGACATTGTGAGTACTGTCCTCAAGGACAGGGTGTGAGCACTTGCACTGATACCGATGCTTTTGTTTTATTTATTTTTCTGTGTGTGGTACTAGGGATTGTGTCTAGGGCCTTCACATTGAGCTTCTAGGCTGAGAGCCTTTCTTTTCTCTTTTGTTTATTCCATAAACTTTTGCTGGGGCTGGAGGAATGGCACAGTGGTGAAAGCACTTGCCTGGCAAGTGCAAGGGCCTGTGTTTGATTCCCTAGCACCACATAAAGCTGGGAGTGGTGGTGCACACACCTGTAATTCCAGCACTCAGGAGTCTGACGCAGGCAGACTGTCCTGAGTCCAAGGCTAGCCTGGGCTCCACCAGTGAATTCAGGACCAGTAAGCTTGGACTACAGAGCAAGATCCTGTCTCCAAAAAAACAAAAAAACAAAAAAACAAAAAACAACTTTTGCTTGCTTTAAACAATAACTACCTGTTTAACTGCACAGTTGAAAATAATAAAAAGTAAACTAGTCACAACTTGTTTGTTTTTAGAGACAGAATCTTGCTCTGTAGTCCAGGCTGGTCCTGAACTCCCTATGTAGCCCAGGCTGGCCTCAGACACACAGCAACCCTCCTGCCTCAGCTTCCTGAGTTCTGAGATTACAAGCATGCACCATCACACCTAGTTTATGTGGCGCTGGGGGAATTAAACTCAGGGACCTCTAGCCTCTGTGCTATCACCCCAACCCTTAAGTCACAATTTTAAAGAGGATATTCAAGGTTGGTGGTAGTCTAGTGATAGAGTGCTTGCCCAGAATGGGTAAGGCTCTGGGTTTAATTCCCAACACCACCACCACCAAAAAAAAAAAAAAAAAAAAAAATCACAAACACACACAAATCTGGTTACCACAGGATAGAAGAAAAAGGTAAGAGGGCAAGGTAAACTGGTGATTCCCTGGGTATACACTTTCACATAAACAAAGGTGCTTGTTTTATGGTCCTGGGGATTGAACCCAAGGAGCACCACATTTTTTTGGAGATAGGGTCTCACTAAGTTACCCATGCTGGCCTAGAACTTGCAAACCTCTCAGCATAGCCTCTGTTTTTTTGGTTTTTTTCCAGACGAGGTCTCACTCTGTAGCCCAGGCTGGCCTTGAACTCATGGCAATTCTCCTACCCAGCCTCCCCAGTGCTGGGATAACAGGAGTGCACCACCACTCCTGGCTTATGTGGTGCAGGGGAATCAAACTCAGGTACTTAGCTCTTGACACAGCGCTTGTTAGGCAAGTGCTTTAACTGCTGAGCCATTTCTCCAGCCCATGCATAGCCTCCTAAGTAGCTGTGATTATGATCATTCACCTGGTTCAGGGTTTTTGAACTGTGAGAATGAATGCTCAATGTTACTGCATACATGCTGCATCTATTCATATGCTATGTAAATACGTATGCAGCCATATGCTAGATCCCTGTTGACAGATTAGCAACATACATTGTAAGATTCCCTAAAATGAAACAGGTTTTTCTCTTCTGGGGATGGAATCCTATGAATTTATAATTCCTAGCTAATGATCAATTTTATCCAAACTGCAGGCACCTAGTTGGGTAGTCATCCTCTATAAATCACACCATGGATGGTATGAAGACGAAAGGAGGATATGATGACCCCAGGGAGTCCTACATAGGGTAGAGCCCTCGGGTCCTTCAGATCACAGGGGTGTGAGGAAACAGGAGGATCCACCCAGACAAATACAAGGTGAAACAAATGAGACTGGGATCATGGCCAAAAGAGATGTGCAGTCTAAAGTTACTAACAAAGTCAAAAAAGGGGGCTAGGGTGTAGCTCAGTAGTTAAGAGTGCTTGCCTAGCAAGCATAAGGCTCTGGGTTCAATTCCCAGCACTACATAAGCCAGATGGGATGGTACATACCTATGATCCCAGCACTAGGGAGTCTGAGGTGGAAGGTCTGCTGTGTGTTCAAGACCTGCCCAGGCTAAAAAATGAGTTCAGGACTAGCCTGGACCGCAAAGCGAGACCCTATCTCAAAAAATTAAAATGGCGGCTGGAGGACTGGCACAGTGCTTGCCTAGCAAGCCCAAGGCCCTGAATTCTATTCCCCAACACCACATAAAGCTGGATGTGGTGGTATATACCTATAATCCCAGCACCCGGGAAGATATGGCAGGAGGATTGCCAAATCCAAGGTTAGCCTGGGATCCACAGTGAGTTCAGGACCTGCCTGGATTATAAAGCGAGACTCTCTCAAAAATAAAATAAAATAAGCTAATAAAATAACTAAAAATACCTACAATGTAGTATGACCATTCAGCTCAATCATGTAGCAAAGTACTGCCCAGGGTAGGGACAGTAAAATTCTCTACTCTCTAGGGCCCGAAGCATTTTTTAAAATTGAATCATTTTGCGGGGGGTTGGGGGACTGGGGGGAGGTGGAGAGAAACAGGCCTATAAATACTTTCTAGTCCAGCCTCATCCTGAACTTACTCTCTAGGTAGCCCAGGCTGGCCTAGAACACACAGCAATCCTCCTGCCTCAGTCTCCAGGAGTGCTAGGATTATAGGTATGTACCACCACACATGGTTCTGTTTATTAAGTTTACTGAAAACTTTAGCTTAGTTCCCCAGTGAATGGAAGCCGCTGCTCAGTCACATTTTCCATAATTATCTTCTAGAGACCAGAGGTACTTAAAACACAAAAAAGTATTCTGCTTGACAATTCCCAAAAAAACAAAATATAATGGAAACTACCAAGTTTGCAAGACAGAACAAACCATAGCACCATAGAACTGGTGGGCTATGAGTCCTGCCACCTTGGCTGGAGTCTGGAGGCCCTCCTTCCAGGCCACCCTCTGAGCCTCTTGCCCCCACCCCCACCCTTCTTCCTCGTGTAAGACACAAATGGGACACTCATCCTCAGAGTACAGAGCTACTGGGGAAATGGAATGCAGAAACTTACTTATTTTAAGCCATGGGTATGACAACTATTTAAGTGATAGTTAACTTTAGGTGTCAACCTGAGTGAATAAAGGAATACACAGAGAACCCTGACAGCACCATTTCTGGGTATTTCCAGAGGAAACTGGCACATGCGCCTGGAGGGCTGAATGGGGAGGATCCACCTTCAGTCTGGGTGGTGGTGACTCAATCAGTTGAGAGCCTGAAGAGAAGGAAAGTATCACACTAAGGGAGATCTCTCAGTATCTCTCTCTCCCTCTCCATCCCTCCGTCTCTATCTCTCACTCTTTATCTCCTGCTCTGGGTCATCAGAACTCAGGTTCTCTGACCTTTGGACTCCAGGACTTACATCAACACCCTTGGGGGTTCTCAGGTTTTTGGCCTCCTACTGAGAAACCAGCCGGTTGTGGTTCTGAGGCTTTCTCAGACTTAGACACTGTTCTGTTATTGACACACCAAGATTTCCAGCTTACAAAAAGACTGTTTTGAGACTGTAGATCCCCACAATCATACAAACCAATTTTTCTAATAAATTTCTTCTCAGGCTGGAGGAATGGCTCAGCACTTGAAGAGCTTGCTTAGCAATCGCTAAGACAAGTGCTAAGTACCTGAGTTCGATTCCCCTTCGATTCCCCACCAGCACCACATACGCTGGGCGTGGTGGTGCATGTCTGTAATCCCAGCACTTAGAAGGCTGAGGCAGGAGGACTGCTATGGGCTCAACACCAGCCTGGGTTACAAGTGAATTCAAGACTAGCTTGAACTACAGAGTGAGACTGTCGAAGAAGGAGAAGAAGGAGAAGACGACAACGACGACAACGACGATGACTAGAGGAATGGCACAGCAGTTAAAGTGTTTGCCTTGCAAGCCCAAATCCCCCGAGTTCAAATTCCCCAGCATCACATAAAGCGGGGCATGGTGGTGCATGCCTGTAATCCCAGCACTTAGGAGGCTGAGGCAGATGGATTGCCCTGAGTCCAAGGCCAGCCTGGGCTACACCAGTGAGTTCAAGACCAGCCTGGCCTACACAGTGAGACTCTGTGTCCCAAAAAAGAGAAAACAAAACAAAGATTAAAAAAAAAGAACCCACCTACATTGCTGGTAGGACTTGTTAATCGGTACAACCACAATAGAAAGCAGTATGGATTCCTCAAAAACTGAAAATAGATATTCCATTTGATTCAGTTTTATCTCTTCTGGGTATCTTCCCAAAAGAGTTAAAATCATCATAGAAGAATAATACATGCATGCCCACGTTTATAGCAACACAATTTATAACAATCAAATCTTGGGAAAAGCCAGTATTTCTTTTCATCAGCAGATAAATGAATGAATAAAGAAGACATATATTTACACACTGGAGTACTACCCTGCCATAAAGAAAGATAAATTAGAATCATTCGTAGGAAAATGGATATACCTTAAAACCATTACGTTTAGTGAAACAGATCAGACATAGAAGTCAAATATTGTACTGGTTCTCTAATTTGAGAAAAACAAACAAACAAAAAAAGGTAAACCAGTGTAAGAAAGAAAGAGTTTCAGGGGCTGAAGGAAGGTAAGCATCTGAGTTGATACGCCAGCACCACAGAAGCTAGGCGTGGTGGTGCACGACTATAATCCCAGCACTTGGGAGGCTGAGGCAGGAGGATTGCCACGAGTCCTAGGCCAGCCAAGGCTCCACAATGAGTTCAGGACCAGTCTGGGCTAGAGAGTGATACCCTGTCTCAAAATAAATAACTAAATAAATAAAATAGAAAAAAACAATAATGAGGGAATGGTTTGGAAAGACTTGGGGAAAAGGGTCATAATGTCCTTCTTTTATTTTGTTGTTTTCGTTTTGAGGTGTTTTAAGACAAGGGTCTTACTCTGTAGCCCAGGCTGGGCTGGAAATGCTCTACATACCTACTAGACTGGCTCTGGTCCTCCTGCTTCAGCCTCCTAAATGCAGGAAATTAGGGACAAGAGCACAACACATAAGTTAAGGCACTTGCCTAGCATGCACAAGGCCCTAGGTTTGATCCCCCAGCAACACATAAACATTAGATGCCTATAATGAGGCGGGAGGATTGCCATGAGTTCAAGGCCAGCCTGGGCCACACAGTGAGTTTAGGAGCAGCCTATACTAAAGAGCCAAAAAAAAAAAAAAAAAGTAAAGTAAAAAGCAAATCTATTTTACACCAATATACTATAACGGCAGCAGAAGAACTATTTTATAAAATGCAACATTACAATAAAATCAAACAGCTAGGCCCAATGGCACAAGCCTACTAATAAGAGGCTCAGGCAGAAGGATTGTAAATTCAAGCCCCTCCTGAGCAATTTGGTAACTAGCAACACCTCATTTCAAAATCAAAACTAAAAAATAGGCTAGTATGCAGCTCAGACTGAAGACCCTGGGCTCAACAACTCGTACCATAAATAAATAAAATGAATAAATAAGGAAACCAGCCAGCCAAATAAGATTATCTTCTGAAAAACAAAAAAGAATATGCCCAAGAGATGGGACAGCTGAAAGAAAAACAAAATCTGGAGCTGAAGGAATAGCAGTGGTTAGTGCGCTTGCTTAGCAAATACAAGGCCCTGAGTTTGATTCCCCAGCACCACAAAAACCAAAAGTGGTAGTGCATATCTGCAATCCCAGCACTCAGGAGGCTGAGGCAGGAGGATCACTGTGAGTCTGAGGCCAGCCTGTACTAGATAGTGAATTCAGGACTTAAATAAAATAAAGAAAACACAACCTAAGCACCCTCTGTGTCACACAGCCATTGCCTGAGTCTCCGCAGGAGACAGTAAAGAGGCTCCAAGATGCACGAAGACCCAGCCTCCTTTGGTGCCAGCACACACGCCTACTGGGGCCAAGATCACCTGTGATATTGTTCTTATAAAAACAGACTAGCAACTCACCTGAAATAATCACAGGATGCAGCTAATAGGATACGATGGGCCTCAATGTGTCTTCCCTCCACCACAAGTACAACATCAAAGAGGATCCCACTGTCCCGGAGAGCCAGCAGCCCCCGGAGCAGAGCCTGGGAGTGCTGCATGCTGCGGTATGTGTTATTGGCACAGTGCGAATGGGAGGGCTGTGTGGGCAACTTGCCAAGCTGGGTGAACTCCTGCTCCTCCGCCATCCTGATGGCCACACCAGCCCTTACCACTGTGGCCCGTCCACTGGGAAGACAGAAAAGACAGTGAGCAGGTGGGCAGCTCCTACACTTCACACTTCAGCCTGCTATGTGCCCATGGCACCTGCTACTTATTCTGTTCCTATGCTTCCCACCAATTCAGCTGGGCCTTTCCTGTGACCCCCACCCTCCCCCGCAAGCCCTCTAACACCCTGTCCCCTCCCATCTCTGAAAGAATTTAGCCTCCTCCTGTGACTCTTCACCCCCCCAAATTCCTTATCCCATTCCGTCCCCCCACATTGCAGTGAAAGAGAAGAGTTTTGGGAGAGAGAATTAATCTGTGTTGTAGCCCCTCCCATCAGGGACTCACACCACCAACAACCTGAGCTTCAGGTTCCCTAAATGTAAAAAAGACAGAAGTACCCATCCTGGGGATAGAGCTTAGTAGTAGAATGTTTGTCTAGCATGTACAAGACCCCAAAGTTGAAAGTTTGATCTCTAGCCATGAAAAGAAAAAGAAAAAAGAAATGGGGAGGTGCTGAGGGATGGTTAGGTATTAGGAACCCTCCACTGGAAGGCAGGAGTGAAGGTAGCATTTCTAGGACCTTTTTATTTGTTTTTTTGTGAGATAGGGTTTTACTTTGTAGTTCAGGCTGGTCCTGAATCCTTTATAGTCTAGAATGGCCTTGAACTCATGGCAATTCCCCTGCATCAGCCTCCCAAATGCTGGGATTACAGGCATGCACTACCATGTCTGGTTTATGTGGTAGGGTCTTGCCCTTACTAGATAAGTGCTGTAGCCACTGCACTATGCCTCCACCCTCTGGGACCTGGCTTCTTTTACCAAGAGCCTGAGGGATAGCCACGAAATCCCAGCACTCTGAGAGTGAGACAGGAGAACTGTAGAGTAGGGCCCAGCCTGGGAAATTTAGTAATTTAGCAAGACCCTGTTTCAAAATGAAAACTAAAAAATGAACCAGGTGACATAAAAAATGAATGAGGGTATAGCTCAGAGATTTAAGTGCTTGCCTAGAAGTATAAGGCCCTCAGTTTTGATTCCCTAGAATCATATAAACTAGGCATGGTGGCACATGCAGTAATCCCAGCACTTAGAAGGTTAAGATAGGAGGACTGCTGAGAGTCGAAGGTCAGCTAGGCTACAAAGTAAGTTCAGGACCAGCCTAGATTACAGAGCAAGATCCTGTTTTAAACAAAACAAAACAATAATAAATGGGTTTGAGGGGCTGAAGGAATGGCTCAGCAATTAAAGCACTTGCCTAGCAAGCACTAATGGCAAGCACTAAGTGCCAGAGTTCAATTCCCCAGTATCACATAAGCAGGTGTGGTGGTGCGTGCCTGTAATCCCAGCACTCATGAGGTTGAAGCAGGAGGACTGCCGTGAATAAAAGGCCAGCCTGGGCTCCATAGTGAGTTCAGGACCAGTATGGGCTACAGAGCAAGACCTTGTCTCAAAATAAATAAATAAACAAATAAATAAACGGGTTTGGGATATAGCTCAGTGCAAAGGTCCCGAGTTGGACTGCCAGTTCTGAGGCAAAAAAAAAAAAAAAAAAAAAAAAGAATTTTGTCAGTATGTTCAAAAACTACAAAATGAATGGGAACCTCAGAAACCCAACCAGGAAAAGAAAACTAATACAAATACATCTTTGCCAAAGAAAAACCCCAAATGAACCAGAAGTGACTATGGACAGCCTATAGTCCTGGTTGGTCCTAGACTCACTATGTACCCAGTCTGGCCTAGAATTCATAGAAATCCTCCTGCCTCAGCTTCCTAAATCCTGGGATAACAGGTATGTGCCACCACACCTGGTTTATGTGGTGCTGGGGAATCAAAGACAAAGCCTTACACTAGCTAGGCTACCGCTGTGCTATGCTATTCCGCCAACTCTGCTACACATCCTATCTTGGAACAGCTAATCTGTAACATCATGAAGTCTGCTTTCTCCTCCTTGTGTTACTCCACTTTCCCCATTCCAAAATGGTATTCTTCTTCAACCCCTGCTATATGTTTAAAAGCAAAAATTAAAAATGGACCCTGGGGCTGGAGGAATGGCTCAGTGGTTAAAGTGCCTGCCTAGCAAACACTAAGTCAAGCGCTAAGTACCCGAGTTCGATTCCCCAGCACCACATAAGCTGGGTGTGGTGGCACATGCCTGTAAACCCAGCACTAGGGAGGCTGAGACAGGAGGATTGCTGTGAGTCCAAGGCCAGCTTGGGCTCCAAGTGAGTTGAGGACCAGCCTGGACCACAGAGTGAGACCCTGTCTTAAAAATAAAAAAATAAAAGGAAAGTCCTGAAATGCTTAATAATAATATCTCATATGTAGGGCTGGAAGAATGAACAGCAGTTAGAGCAACTGCCTGGCAAGCACAAGGACCTAGATTTGATTTCCAAGCATGGTGGTGCAAGCCTGTAATCCTAATACTTGGGAAGCTGAGGCAGGGGACTACTATGAATTTGAGGTCAAACTGGGCTACATAGTAAGTTCAGGACCACAGAGAAAGACCCCACCTCAAAAAACAAACCCTCAAATTTATTTCTGAATATATATTACATTTACATAATTCAAATCTAAAAGTCATAAAAAGATGTATTATAGAACTTAAATTATCATCTCACCTACACCCCAACCAGATCCTCCTCCAGAAAAAGCTATTATCTCACATTCATTTTTTTTTTTTTTTTGGATACAGGGTCTTGCTCTGTAGCACAGGCTGGTTCTGAACTCACTATGGAGCTCAGGGTGGCCTTGGACTCATGGCAATCCTCTCGTCTCAGCCTCCCGAGTGCTGAGATTACAGGCAGGCGCCACCACACCCAGCTTATGTGGCACTGGGGAATCAAACTCGGGAAGTTAGCACTTGTCTTAGCCACTGAACTCAGGTATTTAGTGCTTGCTGGACAAGCGCTTTAACAGCTGAGCCATTCCTCCAGCCCCTTATTTCACATTTTGCATATCCTTCCATAGGCATCTATAGTCTCAGATGAATCTGTAAAACTACAAAATTCTTCTCCCTTTTCCATTGGCTTGCGCATATAACTTTATATTCCTCCCTTGGATAAACATGGTTTATTTAACTAATTCTAGTGCAACATCTGTTTACTCCCATGGTCTGCTATTGCAAGCATTTCTGCACTAAAAGTCATTTAGATGTGCCACACATGTAGCAAATATCTGAGACAAATTTCCTAGATACAGGATCACTGGGTCATTCTATTTTAACATATACTCATTTTGTTTGAGACAGAATTTCGTCTCCCATCCAAGTATTAATCATGTGCAACCCTGCTTAGAGCTTCAGAGCTCAGACTGAGACAGAATTTCATTATGTAGCAAGCTGGTCTCAAACACTATGCAGTTCAGGTAAAGAATGAGAACCTGATTCAGGTGTGTAGCTCACAAAAAAATCTTTCTCATCTTGCAGATTTAGATAAAAACCAGCATTTCAGAGTCTACTTTCTTTCTTTTGCAGTGCTAGAGATTGAACACTGAGTTCCATCCACAGCCTATCTATTTCTTTTTGTAGTACTGAGGCTCAAACCCAGGACCTTGCAACACATAATTTAAGTTTTGATTGATGACAAGGTCTAAGGCTAGAGGAATGGCTCAGCAGTTAAAGTGCTTGGCTGGCAAGCTCTAAATCAAGCACTAAGTACTAGGGTTTGATT
The DNA here is from genome assembly GCA_004027205.1 of Ctenodactylus gundi. Classification (NCBI taxonomy): domain Eukaryota; kingdom Metazoa; phylum Chordata; class Mammalia; order Rodentia; family Ctenodactylidae; genus Ctenodactylus; species Ctenodactylus gundi. Next base: position 42,717 of record PVKB01004375.1, on the reverse strand, counting down.
CCCCAGCACCACATAAACTGGGAGTGGTGGCGCACTCCTGTAATCTCAGCACCCGGGAGGCAGAGGCAGGAGTGCTTTGAGTCCAAGACCAGCCTGGGCTCCATAGTGAGTTCAAGACCAACCTAGGCTACAGAAAAAAAAAAAAAAGATAAATAAAATAAAGACAGGATCTCACTAAATTGCCAAGTTGCCCACACTGGGTTCAAACCTGTAATCCTCCTCCCTCAGCTTTCCAAAGTGCTGGAATTACAGGCATGTGCCACCAGACCCAACTCCCTGTCCACTTTTCACTTCTGATTTGAGATAAGGTCTAAGTTGTTAACTTGCCCACACTGGGATCCCAACTTGCAATCCTTCAGCCTCCCAGGGAGCTGAGATTATACACCTTTGCCACTAGGTTCCGCCTTTTTATCTTTTATTTTGAAATAGGGTCTTGCTACACCAAGTTGCCCAGGCTGTGCTCAAATCTGCGATCCTCCTTCTTCAGGCTCCCTGAGTGCTGGAATTACAGGCATGTGCTACTACACCCAGTTCAAGTTTACATTTAAGTAACGACAATTAAAACAAAAGAATTAGGTAGATAAACTGGATGTCGTGGCACACACCTGTAATCCCAGCACTCAGGAAGCTAAAGTAAGAGGATTTCCATGACTTCAGAACCAGCCTGATCTGTAAAACCAAGAACCTGTCTCAAAAAAAGAAAAAGAACAAACATGGTGCATCATTATTCCTTTCTGATGCCTGATTTTCTATAGCTTAAATAATGCTCATAAGATTTCAATCACTAGCATCCTCATCCTCCTTTACTTTTGCTAGAGGTTAACTGCACGAAGAAGCCCTTTTCTAGTCCTCACCTTAGTCCCATATCATCATCCCCAGTTCTACTCTTCACAACCAAGATCCCTCTTCTGTGCTGTTCAAATCTTTAAGGAAGTGCAGAAAGGAAGGACAAACTGAAGGAGAGAAAGTTAATTTTTATGAATATACAGATGAATCAAAAACTTTCTAGAGGAGGGGCTGCAGGAATGGCACAGTGGTTATAATACTTTACTTGCCAGCACAAGGACCTGAGTTGATTCCCCAGCACCACATAAAGCCAGGCGTGGGGCATACCTGGAATCTCAGCACTCCGGAAGCTGAGGCAGGGGGACTGCCTTGAATGCAAGGCCAGCCTGGGCTCTGTAGCGAGTTCAGGACCAGCCCAGGCTACAGAGCGAGACCCTGTCTCAAAAAAGAAAAACAAAACCAAAAAACCCCACAAAACTTTCAACTCAACACCATTTTACTTACTGAATAGCCATTCTCATTCCAATACAAGACTCTGAAATAAGCAGCGCCTGCCCTAAGAAACCCCATACATGACAGTATGAAGGTCTGCAACCAAAGCTCCAAAAGAGTGGCCCTAACTTATAAAGGGAGTACTTTCAAAGAGTTCATGTGTTCTGGAATACGTTTCCCAGAGACTCGCAGTATTTGGTGCTGCAGACCTGGACCCATGGAGGCTAGCTGCAAAGGGGACCCCGGAGAACTACGGTCTGAATGTAACTGCGTTCCTCCAGCACTGGGCCCAGATTCGTCGTGTTCCCGGCCGTCCAGAATCAAAATAGTGGGTAAACTGGAAGTTGGTGGCGCACACCTTTAATCCCAGCACTCTACAGGCTGAGGTAGGATTGCTGTGAGTTCAGAGCCAGCCTGGGGTACAGAGCAAGACCCTGTCTCAAAATTAATACAATAAAATACAATAAAATAACGGGACCTGGCAGCAGCTGTTTCCGGATCAGACGACTTAACACGGACAGCAGGGCTGGAGGAATGGCACAGCGGCTAAAGTGCTTGCCTCGCAACTGCTGGGCCCCCGAGTTCGATCCCCCAGCACCATATAAAGCTGGGCGTGGTGGCGGACACCTGGAATCCTAGCGCTCGGGAGGCTGAGACAGGAGGATTGTCTTGAGTCCAAGGCCAGCCTGGACTATGCAAGGAGCAATGAATTCAGGACCAGCCTGGGCTACAGAGCGAGACCCTGTCTCTAAAAAGAGAAAACAAGCAAGCAAAAACAAAAAACAAATACCGACAGCAGCCTTCTCCCAGGATACCCGGCGAGCTAGCGAAGCTGAGCGCCGCGGCCCTACCCCCGGGCCCCTCCAGCGGACTGGACGTGCAGGCCTAGCGGCCAGGCCCGTTTCCGCCCGCCTGTTGCAGGTCCGGCTCGCGCTGCTCACCAGCTTCCCACAGGGCTGGCCCGCGGGCGCGCAGGCCTGCCAGCCTGCAGGGAGGCCCGGCCACTGGCCGCGATAAAACGCCGGTTCCCACCCGGCCGCACCCGGGGTCCTGCCAGCCTCGCCTGGGCACGCCGCGGGCGCCGTCCCCGCGCCCCCGGCCCTCACCTGCTCCCACGTTCCCGCGCCGCTCGTTCGCGCCCGGGGCCCGCTACCAGCCGCCCACAGCCCGCCCACAGCCCGCGCACCGCGCACCTAGCCCGGCAGGCCCGCCCGGCCCACAGCTAGCAGCTGACCTCGGGCGCCGCTAGCCGAGGCCACACTCGCAGGAGGCGGGAGCGGGCGGGGCCTCGGCGTCACGTGGCCTCCGCGCAGGCGCTCAGGACCGGCCGGGAGGCGGAGCGAGCCCAGGTTCACCGCAGCCCTGGCGCCTGGCGTCCCTATCTTGATCAAGGGCCGCTGCTACCGAGGCGACTTCTATAGCTGCCTGTTCTCCTGACACCTGGCAGGGCGGAATGGATGAATGAGTGAATGAAACCATTTCCTCCCTTCTTGGCGTTCCACGCCCCTTCCTCCCTCTCCCCCTTTTACTAGGGATGGATGGAATCCGGGGCCATCACCTTCAGTTACATCACCAGCCCTTTAGTGATTTCTAAGGGAGGGAGTTTGTTGGTTCTATTTTGTTTTCTTAATACTGGGTGGGGATTGAGCTCAGAGCCTTGGCAGTGAGCTACATCCCTAGCCCATTTTTATTGTTTTTATTTTGTTTTATTTGAGACAAGGTCTTTCTGTAGTCCAGGCCAGTCCTGAACTCGCTATGTAACCCAGACTGACTTCAGACTCACAGCAATCATCCTGCCTCATTTTCCCAGACTGCTGGGATTACAGGCATGTGCTAACACACCCAGCTATTATGGGGTATTAGGGGAATCCAACCTGGGGCCTTCCTGGGCAAGCTTTCTAATCATTGAGCTACACCGCTAGCCCTCCAGCTCATTTTTAGTTTTGATTCTGAGACAGGGTCTTCCTAAATCCTTAAGCCCCAGAAGTTGTTTTTGTTTTTGTTTGGGGTACTCAGTGTTAATGTAAAATCTCCTCTTCTCACTGGACTAGGAGGGAAGTTCTCAGGCCCAATGACTCTAATGTGGGCAAAGGGAGTGGGGGGGGGGGGGGGGGGGGGGGGGGGGGGGGCGGAGCTGGAGGATTAGCACAAAGGTTAGAGTGCTTGCCTAGAGAGTGCAAGGCCCTGAGTTCAGTTTCCAACACCACATAAACCTGGTGTGGTGACTCATGCCTGTAATGGCAGCACTCAGGAGGTGAGATAAGAGGATTGCCATGAGTTCGAGGCCAGTCTGGGCTACCTAGTGACTTTAGGATCAGCCAGGACTGCAGAGCGATACCCCATCTCAAAAAAACAGGACAGAGTCAGAAAATAATGCAAACAGGGCTGGAGGAATGGCACAGTGGTTAAAGTGCTTGTCTTGCAAGTGTGAGGCCCTGGGTTCAATTCCTCAGCACCATATAAAGTGGGCATGGTGCCGCATGCCTGTAATCCCAGCACAGGAGACTGAGTCAGGAGGACTGCTTTGAGTACAAGGCTAGCCTGGCCTCCATAGTGAGTTCAGGACCAGCCTAAGCTGCAGAGCTAGACCCTGTTTCAAAAAAGAAAAGAAAAGAAAAAAAAAGAAATAGAAAGAAAGAAAGCAACAGTTTATTGAACTAAACAAAAAGTAAAAGACCTTGGCCAAGAAGCCAGGTGGAAACCCAAGCAAGCCTCCATTAGAGAAAGAAGAAAAAGAAACAAAAGTTCCTGGAGCTGGAGGGATGGCATAGAGGTTATAGCATTTGCCTAGCAAGCACAAGGCCCTAAATTTGATTCTCTAGCACCATATGAAGTTGGGCATAGTAGCACATACCTATAATCCCAGCACTTGGGAGGCTGAGGTGGCAGGATTACCTGTGAGTCCAAGGCCAGCCTGGACTACATAGTGAGTTCAGAATCACACTGCAAGTTGGAGGTAGGGGTGGAACAATAAGATGGGCTTCCAGTGATTGGCTAGAGTTACGAGATGGTTTTCAAGGAGTGGCTCCTTTACTGTTCACATAACTGGAAAAAGCCAGGACTTCCTCAGGAGGTGGAACTTCCTCAAGGTAGAGGGAGGAGTATAGCTACTTTGCTAACTTCAGGAAAATGAAACATATTAACTACTTGATCTGGGGAAAGTGAAATACAGCCTCAACTGGAAAAGAGCCTTCCCAGGGAAGTCTTCACCAGATTCCCTATTCTGCAGTTTTTCCTTCCCTAAACTCCTGCCTGTCATACTTCCCTTTGAGATGACCACCCTACTGCTGTAGGTATTAGGATGGTGACTGCTCTACTTCCTGTTGAACAGGGACATAGGAGGGATGAGAAGGTTCCTCTCCAGAGGTGGATCTATCTAGTGGCCCCTGACAGGGCTGAAGGACTGTCTTGTCCAGAGTACAAGGAAATTTTCACGTGAGGCTCGATCCACTTGTAAAACCATCTGAATTTTCATATCCTCAATCTTAGAAGAAATGATAGGAGTTTAGAATACAGAGACCAAATAAACAGGGCCCCCAGAGGGCAGAAAATGGGAAGCAGCCAGGTGTAAAGTATGGGAAACCATCTTTAAAAAATTTTTAAGCACTTAGACTGCCAATTCCTGAGTAATAGGCTGTGTAGCCACTTACCCTTTTAGAAGATGAATTAAGTCCGAATTTAATGTAGACGCAGCAAGCTCCACTGAGAATTGCACATGCACTTCCCCACCTTGCAAGCAGCCAGTGTAGAACTTGGCAATGTTCTAGGACTATCCCAGCTACCACTGAAGGTTTCTAAAGTTAATTGTATTGAGTTTGTTATGGCCTCATAAGTTAGACCTCCCAAGGCAGTAATGCCCAAAGCAATCCCAGTAATAGAATTCTGTCTCACAGGGGCATGATGAGTATTGGTTTTGGGTTTTCTTTTGATATTAGGCAAGAACTTCCTATGCTAGGGACTGATTAAGTGCTCTTAGTCCTCCTTTACTTAGGCCCAATTGAATTAAAGCTCAATTGCTTCATCAGGAATTACATTTTAGACTGGAGAGGGTATAACTGAGGATTGAGAACGAGTGTTACAACCATTTAGCTACATATGAGTATCAAAGCAGTTTAAAAGAATACTTCATAACTCACAAAACTAATGAAAAGCAAGACAAGCAGAATAGTCACATAGATTTTTGTACATTTCATTTCTCACACAACTTCTGCAACATAACTTGAAACTTGTGTACCTTTCCTGTTCTTTCCTGTTGTTTTCATCCTTTTTTCTTCCATTCAAGTAGGACAAATCTTACTATACAAAAATTCTTTTTTAGGGGCTAGAGGAATAGCACTATGATTAGAGTACTTGTTGCACAAGAGCAAGGCACTAATCTCAAGAACCACATAAGTCAGGCATGGTGGCTCACACATGTAATCCTAGCACTTGGAAGGCTGAGGCAGGAGGATTGCCATGAGGCCAAGGCCAGCCTAAGCTACATAGTGAGTACAGGACCAGCCTGGACTACAGAGCAAGACTCTATTTCAAAAACAATTTTTTATACAAAATATTCTCTTCGAATGGCCTATATCAACAAGTGAAATAATAATCAGTGTTGGTGAGGCTGTGGGGAGAAAGGAACCCTCCTGCACTGATGATGGGAATGTAAACTCATACAACCACTCTAGAAAACAGTATGGAGATCTCTCAAAAGACTGGAAATAAATATCCCATTCGATCCAGTGATACCCCTCCTGGGAATATTTCCAAAAGAGGTCAGAACAACACATGACAGAGATACATGTATACCCATGTTCATAGCAGCACAACTAACAATAGCTAAAGTATGGAAGTCACCAAAATACCCATCAAAAGACCAATGGATACACAAACTGTGGTATTTATACACAATGGAATACTATGCATCTATAAAGTCCAACAGCGTGGAGGCATTTGCAGGCAAATGGAAGAAACTAGAGAACATCATGCTTAGTGAAGTGAGTCAGAAGCAGAAGGTGAAACATCGAATGGTATCTCTGATATGAGAAACCCAGATCACAACTATGTCATGAAACTTAAAACAAAAAACAAAGCGAACCAGGAGAGTTGGGTGGGGAGAGATGGAGGGGTGGGTAGGGGGAGGGACAAAAGGAGTGTGGGACAGTCCTTGTCACCTTGACAAGATACGTTTATGCACAAAATGCTCAACTTCATTGTAAACCTCAAATTTTGCACTTATACATATCGATAAAATGGGGGAAAATAAATACATAAAAATATTCTCTTCTTTTTATTCTTCTTTTACTAAAAATATCCTCACACTCATAACCTTCTTTGTATTTTCTCTGTCTTACTTATTGGTTACTTTCTGTTGTGTTCAGTTTTCTCAAATATGGCATGAGTCCTAGAAAACACATTTATTGAAGGGCTTCCAGTCAAGATGGCAGCAGAGTAACAGCGCTGCACAATGTCTCCTAATTGACGCACTTAAAAAGTCGAGAATTTAGTTAGAAAAAGCATGTTTGGTGCAGCTAGGAAAGAGAGGAGCATCCCCAACAACTGAAAGGAGGCCAGGGAAAGGTCAGAAATTCTGAAGGATCATCGAAAGCAGAGAAAAAAAATCCCAGCAGCCCAGGAAGCCGCCGCAGCTGGCTGCAAATGGCTGGAGCCGCAGGCAGCTGCAGACAGAGGAAAGCTCGCGTGGGCTCAGAACATCTGATGGAGCTGGGAGAGGACGGAGCACCCCAATAATGGACAGGAGGCTGCGGGTGGGTCAGAAATCCTGAAGTCATATCAAAAGAGGAGGAAAGAAGCAGCCAACTCAGTGTGGCCCCCGAGCTGCCGGCTTCCACAGATGACAGAGGAAGGTCTGGAGCCAGAACCTCAACCTGAGGTGAGCGCTGATCCAGAGAAGTGGGAATTCTTGGCAGCTGGTGGCCCCAGCCTCCAAAACACCAACCTGCACGTGTGCGTGTGTGTGTGTACTATGCACGCAACATGTACTCCCCCTAGAAAAGGCCCAGGGATTCCAGATCAGAAACAGGGCTCAGCAGCCTGCACAGGCAGTGATGTAAGCAGGAGCCATCTTAAAAAGAAGGGGAAAAAAAGGACCAAGACTGAACCCTTTAGAGTAAAAGAAAGCTCAAAAGAGTACATCAGGGCTTTGGGGGTTATCCTTAAACAGTGCCTAGGAAGAAACTGGCACAAGCGGCAGAGAGAGGAGAAAAGAGGGGGAAAGGCTGCTGATCCCCTGAACGGCTCAGGGGCCCCTCCGCTCCGAGGGTAGAGAGCCCCACTCTGGGGGAGGGAAGCCAGGACAGACAGAGAGCTTTGCTGAGCGGATGGGGGCTGGGGGTATGACAAGACACCTCAAAAGGAGGATCATTACCCTGTTTTTCCGGCACGTGCCAGGGGTTTCTGGTTCACCACTGCCCTGCATGCCAGAGGCATCTAGGACCAGGAAGTCTATCACCCGTCCATCCCGTGAGTCAGAGGCTTACAAAGGTTTCCAGGGAACTACATCACCCAGTCAATCCTGAGCCCCAGAGGCGTCCAGAGGCATCTAGGACCAGGAATTCCATCTCCCTGCCTGTCCTCTGGGCCAGAGTATTCCAGAGGCATCTAGGACTGGCCCCTCACCAAACCCTTCTTTCCTGCACACCAGAGACAGCCAGAGATAGCAGAACCATGAGGAAACATGGTAACAAATCTCCTGCAAAAAGACCTGACACCCCAGAAAATGATACCAGGGATACTGAAATTGCAGAATCCAAAGATGAAAATGGCAAAAAGGATGGTAACTTCTGGTCCCAGATATTCACTGAATTAAAGCAGGAATTAAAGCAGGAATTAAAGCAGGAAATAAAACAGACAGCACAAGAGCTACACCAACACATAGTTAAGCTAAAAGCAAGCCTTGAAAAGCAAACATAGGAGACCATAGAAGAAATATACCAGAAGATAATGAAAGTAATACAAGAATTTAGAGAAGAACACAACAGAGATATAGAAAAATTGAATGCAGACATTCAGGAAGTGAAAAACACACAGGAAATAATAAGCAACCACATTAAACATCTTCAGAATAGAATGTCAGATCTAGAAAATAAAGTGACTGAGCTGCAACATACAGACCATGAAGAACACAAAGTAAATAAGAAAGAGAGCAAATCTTTACAATGGCTCATAGATGTTTCAAGGAGAAACAACCTCAGAATTATGGGAGTCCAGGAGAAGAATGAGGACAAAACAAAAGGCTTAAAGGACATGTTTAATGAAATAATGGAAGAAAATTTCCCAAATCTAAGAAAAGAAATGAACATTGCAGGCATATAGAACACTAAACAACTTTGATCAGAAGAGATCCTCATCATGACACATCATAATCAAAATACTAGAAACCCAACACAAAGAGAAAATACTAAAAGCAGTAAGAGAAAAACAGAAGGTTGCCTACAAAGATAAGCCCATCAGGATAACTGCAGGCTTCTCAATCCACACTCTAAAAGCCAGGAGATCATGGAGCAATGTCATCCAAGCACTAAAAGAACATAAATGCCAACTAAGACTGCTATATCCAGCAAAATTATCTTTTAATTTAAAGGGAGAACTTAAAACTTTCCATGACAGAGACAGCTTAAAGGAATTTGCACCCACTGAGCCAGTATTGCAGAGAATACTTAAAGGAAACTTAGAAAGTGAAAGGGAGGCTAGCGTCACCAGTGACCCCAGAGGAAAAGCAACAACAGCTAGAGGAGAATGAGCTGAGAAAAAGTATGTTAGTAAACAATGAAACATGAGTAAATAAGTTATGAAAGTTAAAAAATTCTGAAATAACTAAATTTGCCTTCATAGCTGTTATGTTATTTATGTGGTAAAGATTTAAGTTCATTTAATGTAGCCATGTGATTTAGTTTTAACTTTGTTTTACTGTAGCAATTCACTTATTAGGTCACTGATGAAAATTTATCCTAAGAAAACTGATTGATGTAAAGATAACCCTGTGAATGTACAAGTATGTACATTCCAGTATTGAGCTAAGACATTTGAAATTTAACTTCTTTTCTTCTTCCCCAAATTTACTAGTCTTTTGAACTACATGCTTGTAGTTATTTTCTAATGTGAACTGGTGGGTAAGGCCAGGTTTAAGAATAGCAACAAAGATATAGCAAAATATAGGGAAAAAAAAACTTTTGGTAAATATCCCAATAAAGGGATTGGTTGGATTCAGAGAAAAGGCATCAAGATTTAACTACTGCAACACATTTGAGGAATAGGAAGCTGAATTAGAGTGGTGACTTAAGTGAGATGATTTAGGTGTGGAAGATTAGTATGTTAAGTACTGTATAGTTTCTCTGACTTGGAAAACCCAGAACACAGACATTCTATAGAACCACATGAAGTGATAGCCGGAGTTGGGGGAAGAGATGGGGGGAGGGTCAAAAATGGGAAGGGATTGTAAAGTTGATATGATGCATATGTGCACAAAATACCCAAATTCATTGTAAATACTATGTATTACATATGTATATTAATAAAAATAGTGGGGGGGAAGAAAGAAAACACACTTATTTATTCATTTATTTACTTATTGAGACAGGGTCTTGCTTTGTAGCCCAGGCTGGTCCTAAACTCAGTATGTAACACAGGCACAGCAATCCTCCTGCCTCAGCTTCCCAAGTGCTGAGGTTGCTTGCAGGACAGGTGCTTTAACTGCTGTGCCATTCCTCCAGCCCTAGAAAGCATGTTGACAACCAGTGTATATCATGGCTTATCTGTTTGGGACAAAGCACAGGGTCTTCACATTGAGCTCTATCCCCAGATAGAATCTTGCCAACTCACTAATTTGCCCAGATTGGGCATGAATTTGCCACCCTCCTGCCTCAGCCTCACACATGTGTTGGGATTACAGATGCGTGCTGTTAGGGAAATTGACAGGAGCGGTGGTCAAAGTATGGAGCGGGTCCCTGGAGGGCTAAAATGAGAGATCATACGTAGCAAAGGCACAACTAGCCTTAGGCTAAGAGGGCAGCGAGTTATTGGGCCCTTTGTCCTGTCCACTTCCCGGTTCTCCCTCCCTGCATTGTAAAATGAATCAAGAAGTTCACTTGTCTGAACAAAGGAAGATGATATGATGGCAGAGGAGGTAGTGAGCTGAGGCTTTAGTGAACCCTGCAGAACAAGCCCACCCAGTAAGGCTGCAATGGGTTTATTTTACGTGGCTCCCAGGTTTCTTTCTGGATTTCCCCACTGGCTGGATACCAAAGACGTCACACTCCACCTGGATGGAATCTAGAGGGGTCTTCTGCCCAGCTAGGAGAAATAACTGATTTGTTAATTCCAGATTGTTTCAGGATCAAGCCAGTAGCTGTGACACAGTATCCAGTTTCCCCAATTCTCTTTGTCTTCTCAACAGTGCAGGCTCAGTGTGAAACCTGTGAACAAGTTTTCAGAGAAAGAACCAAGAAATTATAGAAACAAAGACAAACAGAAATAGCAGATGTAGTAGCCATTTTACAGTGCCTTATGAAAATGAATCATAGGCTTGGGGGCATAGCTCAGTGGTTAGACTGCCTGCCTAGCATGCTCAGGGCACTGACTTCAATTCCCCAGAACCACATAAAAATTAGTCAGAGGTGGTAGCACACAACTGTAATCCCAGTATTTGGGAGTCTGATGCACAAGGATTGTTCTGAATGCAAGACCAGTCTGGGCTCCCTAATGAGTTCAGAACCAGCCTGAACTAACAGAGTAAGCCCCTGCCTCAAAAAAAATAAAAAAATAAAAATAAAAGAATCACTGGGCTGGAGAAATGGCTCAGCAGTTAAAATGCTTACCTAGCAAGAGCTAAGTCAAGCACTGAGTACCCAAGTTTGATTCCCCAGCACCACAAAAGCTGGGTGTGGTGGTGCATGCCTGTGATCCCAGCACTTGGGAGGCTGAGACAGGAGGAGTGCCGTGAGCCCAAGGCCAGCCTGGTCTCCATAGTGAGTTCAGAACCAGCTGGGGCTTCAGAATGAGACTCTGTCTGGAAAAGAAAAAGAAAAGGAAAGAAAATGAATCATGAGATTTTTATATCTCATATTTCAAAGATATTTCATGGGCTTCTTGCTGGGCATACTCAAGTGTGTGAGGGACTTGAACTCACAGCCTTCTGCTTGTTAGGCGAGCATTCTAACGACACTGTGCTATTTCTCCAGTCTCAAATGAAGATCTGAAAAATAAATCAAGGGCTGCTTATTTTTAATCCAGACAAAAACAAAAGAGTCAACCCAGTTAAGAGCCCAGTTGTTTGATTCTCTGAGACACTCAATTTCCCAATGGAAATTTCTTGTGTACCCAGTTATCCTGAGATATACTCAGCTCCCCCTTACTAGAAGTTTCTTGTGTACCTCAGTCCTTTCCTAGGCCTAGAATCTTAATCCGTCTTGTAACCAATTGGTTCAGAACTCACTGCCTAGAGAGAACTGAACTCCTTATACCAGAGATTTGGCAAACTCCTATTTCCAAACTGTGTCCAGAGACGAATGGCCCATGAATTGCCTCCTTAGTCCAGAAAAACAAAAAGAAGCAGCCATATTTAATCATTTTTGCTTCTCTTTATCCTTCATACAAGAATGATCCTCCCAGAATTTGAGCATTTGTCCAGTGGACTATCCAAGGGAATTTGAGAGAATTCTGGCTCTCCCTAGGAATCTGTTTCCTTACTCCTAAGTCTAGAATTTTTACCTCTCAAACTCAAACAAACTGTTTTTGTGTCTGTTACCAGAGATTATTCAGTCCCTTGTACTAGAGGTTTCTTACAAACTCCTGTTTCTCAGCTCCCAATTCTGAGGATATTCCCTGATTGCCCAGGCAGTACCATTGTAGGACCAGTCTCTTTGTATGTTGGTCTGCAAGTGTAATGTGACACAATCAGCCACAGATCATTTTTTCTCTTCTAGCATCATTCTCACTATTTCCAAATAGAAAATGTCTTAGGTTTTCCATAACTCCACAAGAAGCTGCCCCCCCCCCAAGCAGAACAGGCCACCTAAAAAACTAGAAGGGGTGGTCCTTCTCTTTTTAAGGTGTCCTCCCTCAGAGACCATGTAAATCCCAGATGAGTTTCCAAAATTTTGAGATATGGTTTGCAGGGGGTTACCCATCCAAACAAGAGATGGAAATGGGAGGCATGGAGAAAAGAAATATGAAACTTTACTTATTTATTTATATCTATTATATCTTTCAAAGAGAGTGACAAAGGCAGAGAGATCACACACAGGATCTCTGGTGGGTAGTGATTTTTAATCCTTATGTGGCAAATTTCTCCCCCCGCCTCTCCCTCTCCCCAGGCAGAGTGTGCAGTCTCCTCCAATAAGATCTAAGGTATGGGTTCAGGGTCAAGTCAGTTGCTGCAACGTGGTCCATATTTCTCCTCCCTGCCCCTGTTCCTAGTTACACGACCATGCGAAACTGAGATGTCTGTTATCATATAAAAATGTGCCACTGTTATCATTGTCAGCCACACAGGGAACAAAAAGGGAGGAGAAAAGGGTCCCTTGTCACCATCACTTATCACTGCTCAGATGGTGGCAGCCTGTGATCAACCGTCCTTGAGTCAATCAGGTCTCCTCCTATGCTCACAAAGATGGGGGATCCAATTGAAGGTGACAAAGCCACTTGATTTTAGGCAAAAATTCAAGGTGCAGGAGGTCAGCAGTTAAAGCGCTTGCTTAATAAGCACAAGGCCCTGGGTTTGGTTACCTATTCCACATAAAATCAGGTATGTTTGGTACATATCTGTAATCCCGGCACTCAGAAGGCTGAAGCAGGAGCATTTCTACAAGTTCAAGGCCAGCCAAGTCTACATCGTAAGTTCAAGACCAGCCTGGACTACAGAGCAACACTGTCTCAAAAAAAAAAAAAAAAATCCAACAAGCATATGTGCAGAAAAGGGCGAGGGAGAAAAAAGCTAAAGTGCATTAAACAGTACCTGACTACCCTGGGGGACAGATTCCCAGCTCTGGGTCCCTCCTCTCTGTACTGCAAAGAGCTCTGATTCTTCTGTCTTCTGTCAAAAATCTTACTTTCACTACTGCTTCTTCTTGGTTTCTTGTCCTTTTTTTTTTTTTTTTCTACAAACAGAAGAGAGTTGGATTCAAGAAGACATCCTCAAAGAGAGGACCTGACCATGCTAGGTGCAGTGCTGCCACCACATCCAGCTGCCAAGAGCCGTCACAATAGGGTGAGCGGGGTCTGGATCAGAGGCCAATGAAGTCCCCTCAGGCAGACTCACAGAAGCCTCTCAAGGACTCAGCAACTTCCTACTCACTGTGGGTTTTCTATATTCAATAGCAGGCAGAAGGGCGTGCTTGCAGGAACATTCTCAGGAGATCTTACACAAAGGATTTTCATCTAATAATTATTATGAAAATGTCCCACTCATCTATTTCAAGCACACTGTTTCATATCAAAGCCCTCGGACCCATTTTAAATTAACTATCCTACGGCCCATTACTCATGCCGGAGGCACAGTCCTCCAGCACCACAGAATTACTGGATCGCCTGCCGGAAATCACGGGTCAACAGGTCCACATTCTGATTAAGTCAGTGGGCTACCTATAGAAAGGAGCTGCGAGCCAGCTGGATGCCCACGCCCAGCGGTCCTTCACATCCTCTTCACTCACTGTTCCTGCCTCAGGCACTTGTGCCCTCACTCACACATCCCCACACTCACTCACTTTCTCAGCTGCTCTATTCTCAGCCGCTCTATTTCTCAGCCGCACCCATTGTCTCTCTCCTCCCCTACAACAGTCTCGCCGCACATTGCGATCTTCCTGCCTCAGTCTCCAGAGTGCCGGGATACCACGAGGTTCAGTTTATGTGGTGCTGATGAATCGAGTCCAGGGCCTTGTACTCGGCGAGGCAGGTGCTTTAATCACTGAGCTACATCTTCAGGCACCCCACCTTTTTTTTTTTTTTTTTTTTTGAGGCAGGCTCTGTCTTGCTCTATAAGTCCTGGGCGGTCCTGAACTCAATATGGAGCCCAGGTTGGCCACTAACACACAGCAATCCTTCTGCCTCAGCTGCTGGGATTATAGACATGCACCACCATATCTGGTTTATGTAGTGCTGGGAATTGAATCCAGGGTCTTATTAGGTACTCCTGTGACCTCAGAGACCCTTAGGCTTGAGGAGAGCCAGGGCTAAGCATTTGAAAAGGCCACCCACTCAGCTACCACTGCTTCTGCAGGGTCCCAGAGTTTGGCCAAAGTCATGATCTACTGCTGACAGAAAAAGAAAGAGAGAATTATATTTGGGACCAAAAAGACCTTAATGCTGGGCCTGGAGGGATAGGCCTATAATTCCAGCACCGTGGTAGGCTGAGGCAGGAATATTGCAAATTTGAGCCTAGCCTGGGCAGTATATATATATATATATATATATATATATATATATATATGTGTATATATATATATACGTATATATATGTATATATATATATATATACATATATATATATATATATATATTTTTTTTTTTGAGGCAGGGTCTTGCTCTGTATCCCTAAACTCACTATGTAGTCCAGGGTAGCCTGGGACTCAGGGCACTCCTCCTGCCTCAGCCTCCCTAATGCTGGGATTATAGGTGTGCACCACCATGTCTGGCTTTATGTGGTGCTGTGGAATTGAATTTATGGCCTCGTACTTGCTAGGCAAGCACTTTATTCTCTGTATTTATGTATTTATTTATATAGACAGGATCCTGCTCTGTAGTCCAGGGTGGTCCTGAACTCACTATGTAGTCCAGACTGGCCTGCAACTCAAGACCATCCTCCTGCCTCAGCTTCCTGAGTGCTATGATTACAGACATGTTCTCCTAGGCCTGGCTAATTTTTTTTTTTTTTTTTTTTGTGACAGGGTCTCACTCTGTAGCCCAGGCTGTTCCTGGACTCACTACGGAGTTAAGACTGGCCTTGGACTCATAGCAATCCTCCTGCCTCAGCCTCTGAGTGCTGGGATTACAGGCATGCGCCACCACGTCTGGCTTATGTGGTGCTGGGGAATCGAACTCGAGTGCTTGACGTAGCACTTGACATAGCGCTTGCTAGGCAATCGCTTTAACTGCTGAGCCATTCCTCCAGCCCCGCCCAGCTAATTTTTATGTCATTCTGGAATTGAATCCAGGGCCTTAAGCATGCTAGGCCAGTACTCTAACCTCTGACTTAAGCTCCAGCCCTCCATACCAACAATTTATTTGGAAAATAACCAGTTCTGGGGTTGTGTCTCAGTGGTAGAATGCTTACCTAAGCACGACGAGGTCTGGTTTCAAGCTCCAGTACCACAAAAAAAAGAGGTTATTTTATTTCATTTTATTTTTCTGTGGTATTGGGAATCAAACTCAGGACTTTCACGCTGAGCTACATCTCCAGGCCATTTTGAGACAGGGTCTTGCTAAATTACTAAATTGCCCAGGCTCTTAGGAAAAGGTTATGTCCTTGCCTTTTTCTTCTCTCTTCCTAACACAGGCTAGACTCAAATTTATGATCTACCTGCTTCTTCCTTCCAGAGTGCTTGGATTACAGGCCTGGGCCACTGGGTCTGGGCAAAAACAAACAAAAAACCCCCACCAAACCAAACTAAACCAAACCCTAGAGATTGGAGGATTGAGGGCAGAGCCTTCATCAGACATTAGCTGAGTCTCAGTAAGATAACCTACTACAGCTGGCACACTCCAATGATTCTAGCACTCAGAGGCTAAAGCAGGACGGCTCTGAGTATGAGGACTGCTCGGGCTACATAGTGAGTTCAGGACCAGCTGGGACTAAAGAGAAAGAGAGACCCTGCTTTAAAAAAAAAGAACAAATCAAAATGAAACAAATCCATACTATTATTATGCCATACTTAGCAATCAGGACTTGACTAGTGGGGAAGATGAGGCTACAAATAACCATAATGCACTTTTTCTTGTTTCTTTTCATTCTCTATGTAGCCCAAGATGGCCTCAAATTTGTGATCCTGCCTCAGCCTTTCAGAGTGCTAGGACTATAGGTATGTGCTACCACACCCTGGCTATAATATATTGTTTCTTTCATGAACTTCCTCAGAAGGTATTTATCAGAACAATCCCTACTCAAATAATTTTTTTCACACCAATAACTCTTTATTAAAGAATGTATCATGAAGGTAGACATTAAATGGTATAAAAGTTCTTTTTCTTTTTTCCCCCATTTTACTGCTATGTATATAGGCAATATACAGTGTTTACACTGAACTTAAGTTTTGGGTTTTTTTAAGACAGGGTCACACTCTTTAGCCCAGCCTGTTCCTGAACTCAGTATGGAGCCCTGGCTAGCCTTGGACCTAGCAATCCTCCTGTCTCAGCCTCCCGAGTGCTGGGATTACAGATGTGTGCCACCATGCCCAACTTTATGGGGTGCTGGGGAATTAAACTGTGGGCGTTGTGCTTGGTAGGCAAGCGTTGTAACAGCTGTGCCATTTTTTTTTTTTTTTTTCTGAGACAGGGTCTCACTCTGTAGCCTGGGCTGGTCCTGAACTCACTATGTAGCCCGGGCTGGCCTTGGACTCAGGACAATCCACCTACCTTAGGCTCCTGAATGCTGGGATTACAGGCATGCACCACCATGTCCAGTTTATGTGGTGCTGGAGAATCCAATTTGGGTATTTAGTGCTTGCTTAGTGCTAGCTAGGCAAGCACTTCAACCGCTGAGCTATTCCTTTAGCCCCTACCACCATTCTTTCAGCCCTGCCCCCTTTTGTAGACAGGGTTCTTCCTCTCTAGCCCAGACTCCTCGTGAACTCACTATGTAGCCCGGAGTAGCCTTGGACTCACAGCCATCCTCCTGCCTCAGCCTCCCGAGGACTGGGATTATAGGCATGTGCCAACACACCCTGCTTATGTGGTGCTTGAACTCAGGGGCTTGTGCTTGCAGGACTTGCACTTTAATCACTGTGCCATTCCTCCAGCACCTCTGAACTTGAGTATTTTATACACATATATGTTGTGTCATAATTACAAACCCTTCCTCTCTCCCTTTTTGATTCCCACCCTTTCCTTTTTCTCTAGTTCTCACAATCCCCCCCCCCCCATTTAGTTCTATGAAATGACTGTATTCTGGGTTTCTCATTGAGAAACCATCTGGTATTTATCTTTCTGCATCTGACTCACTTCTCTCAGCATGATGGTCTCAAGTTGCATCCTTTTACCTACAAAGGTCTCAAAGGTATGTCTTTACAGACCAGTAGTACTCCATTGTGTACATATACCATAATTTATGTATCCATTGGTCTGTCGATGGGTATTTTGGTGTCTTCCACATTTTAGCTCTCAAATACTCTTCATGACAGAATATAGTACACTTAGACCAGGAGAGTGGCACTAAATTATAGTTATGGTAATAAACTCCTGAAAAGGCTCTGGGACTCTCTTTGTCTATGAATCTTGGTGTCTCTTGTTTTGTTTCTTCCTAGTACAAGAGTACATAGAGGGGCAAGGTTTCTCAGGGGACACATGCTTACTAGGCAAGTACGCTAACCACTGAACTATGGCTTCCCCAGGTCCCCACTAGGTGTCTTTTTTGAGATGGGGTGTTGTTCTGTAGTCCAGGCTGGTCCTTAACTCACTATGTAGACTGGGTTGGCATCGAACTCATGCCAGTCTTATTGCCTTAGCATTCTGAGTGCTGGGATTATAGGTGTGTGCCATCATGCCCAGTTTATATGGTGCTGGGGAATTGAATCCAGGGCCTTATACCTGGTAGGCAAATACTTTAAACACTGAGCTCCTGGGGACATTATTAACATGTTTCTTGAGTTGTATAAGATGTCCACCCTATTTTTTTAAATTTCCAGAGATGCCGGGCCTGATGGTACAGGCTGCTAACCCCAGCCCTCTAGGAGGCTGAGCAGGAGGATAGCAAGTTGGAGCTTAGTCCAGGCAATTTAGCAATTTAGAGAGATCATATCTCAATATCAAAGCCAAAAAATGGACTAAGGATGTATTTGAATGCAAAGTTTAAATCCCTATTACTACAAAAAAGGGGTGTGGGGTATGGTGATGTTGCTAGTGGTAGAGTGCCCCTGAATTCCATTCCCAGTACCAAAAAATAAAATTAAATGAATAAATAAATAAATAGGGGCTGTAGGAATATCTCAGTGGTTAGAGTGCTTGCCTAACAAGAGCAAAGCCTTGAGTTCAATTCCCCAGCACCACAATAAAACACTCTTTCCAGGGTTGGAGGAATGGCTCAGAGGTTAAAGCACTTGCCCAGGAAGTGCTACATACCCAAGTTCAATTCCTCAGCACCACATAATCTGGGCGTGGTCTCCATAGAGAGTTCAGGACCAGCCTGGGCTACAGAGCGAAACCCTGTCTCAAGAAGCAAAAAAGAAAGAAAAAGAAAATCCACAGCACAGCCATGGATGCGAAATTCCAGTGCTAAGAAACGGCAAAGGTCACCCTTCTGATGAGATGCTGGCATGCAGATGCTGGCAGGCAGGCTGTCCCAGGCAAGCAGGTCACAATATTTCCCGTAAGGTAGCTGCTCACACATACTTGATTAAAACAAAAAGCAACAACAACAAAAATACCCCTTCGCCCTCGCACCTTAGCCAGCTGGCAGCCTGGCCTCATATCCCAGGTGATCCAGATTTCAGGGACTTGGTAAGACCAGCAGAGTCTCAGGAAATGCAGGCACACCAGGATCTCAATGCAACAAACACGCTATTCTGCCCAAAGCATCTGGCGTCCGTGCCACGCAAGACAGCCGCGTTGGGAGAACGACGCCAGGGACCAAGGGGCCTACTTAAGAGTAGTGGAATCAAAGGGCCTGTGCGACCAGAGAACTCTATTTCCCATAGGTCCGCGCGACTCCATTTCCCACAACTCCCCTACTTCCGGTACTCTAAGAAGCCGTGGACAGCTTCCGGGTTTAGGCCTGGCTGCGGTAGAGGCGGCGGCGGCCCGGTTGGACGCTGGAGCTGGAGGTGGTCTACCGTTATGGACGTTTCGGGGCAGGAGACCGACTGGCGGAGCGCCGCCTTCAGGCAGAAGCTGGTCAGTCAAATGTGAGTAGGGGTCGGGGCGGGCGGTAAGATGGCTAGACTATTTCCTCGAGCGGCGGGCGAGGCCGGCACTGGACCTGAGGTAGATCCCAGCCCAGGAACCCGCGGGGTCCCCAGGGCGCCGGAGACCTGGGTGAGTTCCAAGCCTCTGTTGTCCTCTTCCTTATCGGAGGACAAGAACTGCTTGTTCGCTTTCCTGGGGCCAAACTCTGCAGACCAAGGAGCTCTGGCTTATGAGTCATCGTTCTGAGCTTTCTCATTCGTCATTTGTGTGTTTTGGGTGCAGACTTTCCCTGGCTTTGATTCACAGCGAATACAGAGAGATAAAGAAGCACGAGTGGTGTTGCTATAGTACGGCTAGGAGTTTCGTGGCTTTTCTTTCGGAAGCACATCAGGATGAAAGACGTGGAGAGAGGCTGATGGAAGATGGGCTTGGCAGAGTAGGTGTTTGGGCTGTGGGTCGAGGGGCCGGAGAATCTTAAGCGTGATCTCCCGACTGACTGTGGACTTGACCAAAGGCTGGCAGGAAGCGGCTGTCAGGAAGCGATCGTGGGTTCTGGAGGAGGGAAGGAAGGGCTGGGGTTAGCACCCCTTTCCAACGGAACTTCAGCTCCTCCTGGGCTGTTTGGTTTAGTAGTTTTTGCTGAGCTTAATGGATTGTTCTTTAGGCCACAAAGTTGCTTGAGACAGAGCTCCTTCCTAGAGGGATAACGCTGTAGGTAAAGGAACAAACACAATACAGTGTTGCCAAGGATGTGGGAGCTGCGGGGGCTTCTTGCGAAGAGGCAGTTAACTTGAGCAGACCAGGAATAGCCTTGTGGAGTAGGTGACGAGTAAATTGAGTCCTGGAGAGATAATAAGAGTGTGATGAGCCAAGCAGAGGATTCCAAAAGTGAGAGCATTTAACTGCACGAAGGACCTTTGTTGTAGGCGGAGAGTTCTGGAGTTGGGGAGTAAAGACGTGCAGGTGATAAGACAGTGAGTGTGACCAGGTGCTGGCAGGTTACTGGTGGGGGTGTTGTGCTAAGGAATTGAGCCTGTGTTTGGCATGTGGCCCGCTTTGAGTTATTGAAATGCCAGAGTTAGGAAGGTTTCCCTAGTCCCTGGAGGGAATCAAGTACAGAGAAGCCAGTTAGGCCAAATAGAGAGTTTCGAGCTCGCGGGAGTTGGAGACCTGTTCCTTTTCATTCTTGTGTTCCCACTGCTAGATCACTGCCTTATCACCTTGCTCCATAAAATCATTGCAGAATGTCTTAGGCAGAAGGTTATAAAGACTTGCATCAGGCAGTGGTAGAAACTGAAAGAGGAAGACAGATTCCAGATAGAGTAGTGCGCAGATAGTCCTTGATGACTAACTGGATGGAGTGGTGAGGTGAACCTGTGTGGAAACAAGGAAGCTGGGCTGAATGCTGGGAAGCCTCAATGCACTGGAAGGATGGTGGCTCCTGGCACTGCCATGAAGTAGCTGGACAGTTCTCTGGACATTGTAGAATCAGTAAGCAATGTTTTGTTAATGCACTTGAGTTATATCTTGGTGAAATCTTGAGGGATGACCCACTTCAGGACTCTTGTTAGAAAGGCCGGGAGGGCAAGGATTCCTCAGTGGGAAAGCCCTGAGGAAAGCCCTGTAATAAAGGACCAGACGAATGAGTTGTCATCTCAGGGCAATGAGGGAGGGCTAAGGGAAATGTTAAAGGTCTAGAGGAAAGATTGAAAGTTTTTGAGTGTTTGAGACTGAATATTTGGTAATTCAGCTCTTTTTGCTTTTATGAAGCTGAATTCTTTTTTTGCTTGTGTGTTATTGCCATAACAAATTACCACATATTTGACTTTTTTTGAGACACGTTTCACTTTGTAGTCCTGGCTGGTACTGAACTTACATACCTGGCTTATGTGGTGCCAACGAATCAAACTTAGGTCTGTGCACTAAATGCTGTTATATTCCTCTAGCCCACATTTGGCATCTAAAAACAAGACATTTATTATTATCTGGTGGTCTTCTTTTTTTGAGACTGGATCTTTCTTCATAGCCCAGGCTGCTTCTGAACTCTCTAGCCTTGGACTCATGGCAGTCCTTCTGCCTTATCCTGCCTCAGCCTCTTGAGTGCTAGGATTATAGGCATGTGCCACCATGCTCGGCTTGTGTGATACTATGAAATAGAACTCAATGCCTTGCGCTTGCAAGTCAAGTGTTTTATCCACTGTATCATTCCTTTAGCCCCTATCTGGTCATTTCTGTAGGTCTGAGGTTATGTGTATATTTTACATTTTTAATTTTTTTATTGATTTATTTTCAAGTAGGCTTAGTTGGGTCTCCTGTTCAGAGTCTTACAAAACTAAAATCAAGATGGTAGCAGGATGCATTTCTTACTGGAGGCTCTGGGGTATAATCTACTTCTAAGCTCCTTCAGGTTGCTGGCCTAATTAAGGACCATGTGCTTAGACGACTGAAGTGTATTCTTTCATTCTGGCTGTTTGGGAAGTGGTCAGTTTTGTTCTAAGAGGTTGTTTTCCTTCCTCATGCTTCCTCTATAGACCCTTCTAGCTATGGCCAGTTCTTTTGCCACACTTGATTTTGGCTAGAGAAAATTCTTTCCTTTTCACAGCTCAGTTTAGAATGGCCCCCCACAGCCAGCCATGGTGATGAGTGCCTCTATCCCAAACATTTGGGAGGCTGAGGCAGGAGGATTGAGGATTCTCATGAGTTCCAGGTGAGCCTGTACCACATAATGAATTAAGGACGAGCCTGATCTACGGAGCCAGACCCAGTCTCCAAAAAAAATAAAAAAAAATAAAAATAAATAAATAAGTAAAATAAAAAAAGAAAGAAGAGGAAAGAGGAAGGGGCCTCGGGATGGAGCTCAGTGGTTAGAGTGCTGGGTTTGGTTCCCCAGCACCACATAAGCCATAGTAGTACATGCCTGTGGTCCCACCATTTGGAAACAGGCAGGAGGATTGCCATGTGTGAGGTCAGCCTAGCTGTAGTGAATTCAGGACCAGCCTGGAATATAGAGTGAGATCCTGTCTCAAAAAAGAATTGGATGCACTCTTGTAATCTAAAATAGTCTCTTTTAAGTCTGTATCCTTAATGACATCTGTAAAGTCCTTTTTGCCATATACTGTAGTGGGCTGGGACGTAGCTCAGTGGTACAGCACTTGACTAGCATTCATGAGGTCCTGGGTTCAAAGGCCTTTTTATTTTATTTTTTGAGACAGGCCTGTCTCTGTAACCCAGGCTGGTTCTGAACTCACTATGGAGCCCTGGCTGGCCTTGGGCTCAAGGCAGTCCTCCTGTCTCAGCCTCCCGAATTCTGAGATTACAGGTATGAGCCACCACGCATGGCTTATGTGGTGCTGGGGACTCAAACTTGGTTACGTAGCGCTAGCTAGGCAAGTGCTTTTTAACAGCCGAGCCATTCCTCCAGCCCCAAGGTCGTGGGTTTAATCCTCAATACTAGAAAAAAGAAAAAAGAAAAAAATTCTGGTACTATATAATGTAACATATTCACAGGATCCAGAGATTAGGGCCTGCATATATTGGAAGAGGGGGTGTTCTACCACATCTAGGTGAGCAGTTTCAAACTCTGCCTTCCTGATGTGATGTGGATGTGGGTATTTTCAACACTCAGGTTTGTCTGTTTTCTCTCTGGTTTTCACTTTCCTGATGTCAACAAGCCCCCATTGATTTTTGGTCCTTGCCATAAGCTGCAGCCAGCCTTTAAGCACACCACCCCCCAGCTCCTTTTTTTCCCCCCTCTGGTATTGGTTATTGAACCCATAGTCTTTGCCCTGAGCTACATAGTCAGCCCTTTTAGAAGATTATATTTTAAGATAGGCTCTCAGTATGTTGCACAGGCTGGGCTAGTATTTGCAATCTTGTCTCAGTCTCCCGTCTAGCTAGACTTGGTATGACTCACTGTGCTCAGCTCCCCCAGGTTGTGGTTTTTGTTTTGTTTTTTTTGAGACAGGTTCTTGCTCTGCAGTTCAGGCTGGTCCTGAATTCACTATGTAGCCCAGGCTGGCTTCAAACTCATGATAATCCTCCTGCTTTAGTCTCTTTGAGTGCTGGGATTGCAGGTGTGCACTTTTGAGTGCTGGGATTGCAGGTGTGCACCACCTCGCCCAACTAATTTTTTTTTTCCCCAGGGTTTTGATCTAGTTTAGGCTTGAACTCACTGTGTAGCCTAGGCTGGCCTTGAACACACAGCAGTCCTCCTGCCTCAGCTTCCTGAGTGCTGGGATTATATGCATAAACCACTACAGTTTATTTGGTGCTGAGAACTATAGCCCATGGCCTTGCGTAAGTTGTTAGGCAAGTACTTTAACGACTGAACTATGCCCTCTGCCCACCCAGTCAAATCCAGGGTCTTGCGCATGCTAGGCAAGGGCTCTAACCATTGAGCTATGTCCCCAGTCTTTTTTTTTTTTTTTCCTTTAATTTTGAGACAGGCTCTCACTAAGTTGCTAAGTTGCCTAGGCCAGGCTTGAATTTATGATTCTCCTGCCCCAGCCTCCCAGAGTGGTGGAATTATAGGCCTGTGCCGCCAGGCTTGCTGAGGTGTTTTTGCTTCTTTTTCTTTATTTATTTATTCACGTATTTATTTACTTATTTATTTTGGAGATATGATCTCCCTCTGTAGTCCAGACTGATCCTAACGTACTATATAATCCAGACAGGCCTCGAACTCAAATCAAGGCAATCCTTTTGTCTCAGCTTCTCAAGTACTAGAATTATAGTTGTACACCACCATGCCTGGTTCATGTGCTGGGGAATGGAACCCAGGGTCTCTCAAACTGCTGTACTATTCTACTAGCCCCTGTTTTTACCTGATTTTACTTTTATGCAGTGCTGCCTTTCCCCACAGCCTACAGATTTAAACTACTTGTCATTTTGGTTTTTTTTTTTTTTTTTGAGACAATCTTCCTGTGTAGTCTAGACTGATTCTGAATTTAGTATGTAGCCCAACCACCATTCTGGGCAGTCCTCCTGTCTCAGGCTCCTGAGTGCTAGGATTACAGGTGTGTGCCATCACACCCAGGTTATGTGGGCTGAGGAATTAAACTCAATACTTGTTAGTCAAGTGCTGTAACCTCTGTGCTATTCCTCTAGTCCCATCCTTGGTTTTTTTTTTTTTTTTTTTGAGACTGGCCTTGAACTCACAGCAATCCTCCTGCCTCAGCCTCCCAAGTGCTAGGATTACAGGCGTGCACCACCATGCCCAGTTTATGTGGTGCTGGAGAATCGAACTTGGGTACTCAGTGCTTGCTAGGCAAGCGCTTTAACTGCTGAGCTATTCCTCCAGGCCCCGTTAGTTTGTTTTTCATTGAGACATTGATTTAAAGACCAAGGGGAACACAGGCTGACTCTAGGTGTTTTTGTTTAATAGATAAAATGACATCACAAGGGAATGAGTAGGAGCTAAGGTTCAGTCACCTGTTGAAATATTATCTCATACGGGAGATGCCATTATTATTATTGTCATTGTTATTATTATTACTTTTGGAGACAGGGTCTCACTCTGCGGTTCAGGTTGTTTCTGAGCTCAGTATGTAGCCAGGCTGGCCTAGAACGCATAGCAATCCTCCTGCCTCAGCCTCCAAATGCTGGGATTACATGTGTTACTGGGATTACATGCGTGTGCTGTCACGCCCATCTTTATGTGGTGCTGGAAAATCTACTTGGCCTTGAGCTTGCTAGGCAAGTGCTTTAACCTGTGCTCTGGCCCCTTGACTACCATTATGACTCTGTCCTAGGTGTGTGTGACTATTAATGTAGGTCTCATGGTGACCGAATTAAGTATCTTCAAGTGGAATAACTGTTGCTTAGGGCATATGAGTAAAAACACTTGGCTTTTTCTCTAATCTCTAATTTCCTTATTTTGAGCTTTCTGAGAATGCTTCAAACATAGGGAAAGTTGCAAGCATTTGCCAGCTTAATTTTACTTAGGCCATCTTCTTGGTGCTTTATGGGTGGCAGGCCAGTGCTGCTTGCTCCCTGGGACCTCCTTCCCCTGACAGGTAGATGTCTCTTAGCTCCCTGTCTGGGAATCTTCCTGAGAGGTGGAGGCTGGTGGGGAGCAGGAAGGAGGTATGACTGGGTCACGGGGTAAGCTTTGACCTGAACCACTTGTGTTCAGCCTGGGAGAAGGACAAGAGGAAGATAGGGGCATCTGAACAAGTAAGAGGGACCACAAAGGCCTGCCTTCTCTTGTTGGTAGGCCTAGGGAGCTGGGAGACATGCTAGTTGGTTAGGAAATGTCTCATCAGTGCATCCCTGCTGCTCTTCTCCTCTGCTTCTCACTTCTTTCAACTTCTATCCAGTTTTCCTCACCATAGGTGACCTTTGAGGAAGGGTATGTTGAATGGAACCCCTGTTGTGAAGTAGACAGCATTCAGAATTTTCCCTTAGAAACCCTGAGGGCTCACCAGGGCCTTCAGTACTGTCAAACTGGTTTTATTCAGGCTGGGGAGAGGTCTTTGCTGTAGGGATTTGGGCAAGAATCTATTCAAGTCCCACCATAGGATGGAGCAGAATTCTGGGAACCATGATTCAGTAACTCTTTATTATTATATGTTTTATTTATTCCATGAGGCATAACGTATCTGCTACAGTGAACAGCATGACGCCTTCAGTCTTTCCCAAGTGAGTCTTCACACATATCAATGTCCCTCCTCCACTGCCTAGATCTGCACATTGAGCAAGCCTAGCCTGCAACAGCCTCTTCCTTGTGCTTCAACCAGGGTGAATGCAGCCCCACTCTTCTGACTTCCCTGGCCAGGAAGACTCTGACCTGTTCTTGAAATTCTTGTTACCAGCATCACATTATGTGATCTTGTGTGTGGCTTCTTTGAGTATCGTGTCTGTGAAATTCGTCCTGATGGGCAGCATTTGTGAGGAACGCTGCTTCAATTGTACCACTCTGTCCCAAATTACATCACTGTTATCTTAATGGGCATCTGTCTCAGTGGCAGTTGTTGGCTGCATGAAGGCAGTGCAGGGACTGTGTTCAGGTCTTAGCGTATACATATACTTTATTCTGAGGTGTGCACATAAGAATGGAGTCGGGTGGAGCAGTTTTCTCAAATTATATCAGTTTACATCCTACAGTAGTATAGGGCAGTTGCATTTTTGTTTGTTTTATAGATAGGGTCTTGTTCTGTAGTCCAGGCTGGCCTCCACCTCATAGCAGCCCCTGTGTCAGCCTCCTGAGTGCTGGGATTACAGGCATGTACTACTATGGCCTGGTTTATGTGGTGCTGGGGAATTGAACTCAGGGCCTTAGAACTTGCTAGGCAAGCACATTAAGTGCTTAGCTATTCCTCCAGCCCTGGCAGTTGCACTTGACTTCCATGCGAGTATCTGGTGTTGTCAAGGTACCTGCCAGTATAACAAGCACCCTTCTATTTTTTTAATGCTTTAAAAAAAAAAAAACATACTGCATTTCTTTCCCCTTCTGACACTCTTACCCCGCCCTGCTTTTTTCCTTTTCCCTCTTCTTAAAGTTCACCTTCTTACTTTCTTCCATATCTTTTACATTTTTTTTATGGTTTGGTTTTTTCCTATTAGAGAAACCATATGATATTTAACTTTCTGGCTCTGCTTTATTTTTCTGCTCATGTGGTCTCAAGGTGCATCCATTTTCCTACAAATGACTCAAACTTGTCATTCTTTATGTTAGAGTAATATTCCATTGTGTATATATATGTATGACATCTTTGTCCCTTCATCTGTGGTCACACATTTTGGCTTCCTTCAAGACTTGGCTATTATAAATTGTGCTTCTATAAACATAGGTATGCATGAATCACTATTGTGTGATGACTTTAACTCTTTTGGGGAGATACCCAGAACAAGAAGTATAGCTGTGTCAAATAGAATATCTATTTTAGTTTTTTTTTTTTCAGAGTCTCCTTACTGTTTTCCATAGTGGTTGTACCAGTTTACAGTCCCACCAGCAATTGTAGGAGTATTCCATTTAAACCCACAGCCTTGCCAGCATTTTTTTTTTTTTTTGAGTTCTTTTTTTTTCCTACTTTTTGTTTTTTGAGACAGGGTCTTGCTCTGAAGTCTAGGTTGGTCCTGAACTATGAAGCCCAGGCTGGCCTCGGACTCATCATGGCAATACTCCTGCCTCAGCCTCCCAAGTGCTGGGATACAGGCGTGAGCCACCACACCTGGTTTATGTGATGTTGGGGAATCGAACTTGGGTATTTAGTGCTTCACTTAGTGCTTACTAGGCAAGCACTTTAACACTGCACCACTCCTTTAGCCCTTTTTTTTTGAGTTCTTAATGGCATCCATTCTTACTGGCATTAGATAAAACTTCAGTGTTGTTTTGGTTTACATCTTTGTTGGCTAAAGATGTTGAACATTTTTTCATGTATTTATTGGTCATTCAGACTTCTGAGAACTGTTTATTTCAGATTTCTCATTTTTCACTTGGGCTCTTTATTTTGGAGTATCTAATTTTTTTCATTTCTTTTTATATTCTTGATAATATTTTTCTGAGAAGTAGCTGAGAAGTATTTGTTCCCTGTCCCACGGGTGCTGTCTTCACTGTTGTTTCCTTTGCTGTGCAGAAGCTTTTTCATTTTATAATCCCGTTTGTTGATTCTTAATGTTACCTCACATACTTTGGTGTTTTATTGAGAAAGTCCTTGCCTATGCCAGTGTCTTCAAGCATTTTACCTATTTTTCCTTCCAACAAGTTAAATTTTCCCTTTTTTTGATACGGGGTCCCGCTCTGTACCCCAGGCTGGTCCTAAGTTTACTATGGAGCCCTCACAGCAGTCCTCATGCCTCAGGCTCTGAGGAGTGTGCCTCCTTGACCTACTTAGGTGATGCTAGGGAATCAAACTCAGGGCCCTGAGCTTGTGAGGTGAACATTTAACTGCTAAGTTACTCCTCCAGCTCCAGTCTTTCCATTTTAATGTCTAAGTCTTTGATCCATTTTGATTTGATTTTGACGAGTGGTGAAAGAAGTGGGTATAGTTTCATTCTTCTGCGTGTGGTTAGCCAGTTTTCTCAGCATCTTTTATTAAAAAGGCTGCCTTTACTCCATTGTATGTTTTTGGCCCCTTTGTTGAAGATCAGATGGAAGAAGGTACTTGGGGATGTTTCTGCATCCACAGTTCTATTCCATTTATACACCTCTCTTAGTTACTTTTTCATTGCTGTGACTCAAGATCAGATATCCACAAATTAGGGGAGGAAAAGTTTATTTTAGCTCACAGGTTCAGAAGGTCACAGTCCACTTGGGGGCAACTGGCAACAGTGGTAGAGACAAATGGCAGAGACAAAGGTGGAGGCAGCCCCTCATGACACTAGTAACTGGAAGCCAATTCAAAGCAAGTCACATCTAGTCCCATAAGGAAGGCAAGAAGTAGCTTATGTATCCTTCCAGGCCCATTCCCATGATCCATCCCTGGTCCAGCCTCAGTCTTCCATCTTTTCCAGGTGTGGAAAGTGTAATAAGCCCCCACCACACACCTGTAATCTAATCTGCACACTTGTAATCAATCCCTTCAGACCAGGCCCCAATCTCCCAACAGCACATGGTTCTATAGATAATCCATAATATCCAAATACATGAGACTTTTGGGGTACATTCCAGATCTAAATCACAATACCACCTGTCTGTTTTTGTGCTAATACCATGTTGTTTTTATCACTGTTGCTGTGTAATATAATTTGATATCTGGTATTATAATATCATGTACTTCTGTTTTTTTTGTTGTTGTTGTTTAGGCTATTCTGGGTTTCTTTGTGATTCCACATACATTTTTGGGTTGGTTTTCCTTACTGGCTTTGCATGTGCCAATTTGAGATCCCCCTGGATGCAGTGACCATAGATTGGAAAGGATGGCTTAGGAGAGAGAGCAAGCCTTTAAGGAAAGTAATGGTAGGATTTGATGACTGTGTGTGCTGATGCATCTGGGTATGCATGCATGAGCTTGCAAAAGGAAGGGAGGAGGAGACACAGGTATGCACACCTGCGTAAGAGGAGGCCCAATTTTGTGCTGATTGGTACAAAGTAATGATATAAGGAGTGGGTGCCATGCCAGCCCTTCTAAGGAGAAATGTCCCGCAGCTAGTGGGAGGTACAGGAAACCAAGCATGGAAGAGTAGTCCTTGCTGGTGAAGGAGCATAGAACTGGGAAGTCTGGAGGCTGGGATGAAGCCTTTTTCCCTAGCTGGATGGGGCAGAGCAGAAGACCCTAAAAAAGCGTTGCAGTGGGCACAGCAGATGTGGCGGACTGTGGGATGAGAGGGGACCACAGAGCACCCAGACTACCAGCCATGAGGAAGCTGCCCAGCAGTTGCAACAGACTTGGCTGTGTCTCTCCCTCCTGTTTTGGGCAATATGGTTCAGGACTGGGTGTAGTGCTTTGTTCCCTTCCAGATAATATTATAGAAGACTGAAAAACAGGAAGGTGTTTTCCATAATCTCTCTGACCATACTGACGTACTGATATATTTCCTTTAGTCCTTTGTGTGCTTATAATTCTACATAAATTTATTTTAAATACATAGATGCATATACACACGTGCATAGTAAGTAAAACTAGTCTGTGTGAATCTGGTTTTGAGTTGTGACTTTCTCATAGCTCAGGCTGTGTTCTTTCCTTGTGTTCTGACTGGTACCTGCATGCCCCACAGCCCAGGTTCATGAGAAGTTTGGACCATTCACAGCCATCCCACAGACTAGAGGTAAGCATTTGACTTACAGCATTTTTTTGGACTTTTATAACATCATGAACTTTTTCAGAAAGTATTTCCAGAAGTACAGGTAAGAGAGTAGTGGTCTTCCAAGCTCTTCGAAAGTTAGCATCATATGGCCAGTGTTATTTTACTCATTTCCACCCCTCCCTTTTTTTTTTTTTTGAGACAGGTTCTCCCTCTGTAGCCCAGACTGGTCCTGAACTCACTATGTAGCCCAGGCCAGCCTTGAACTCACAGCAATCCTTCTGCCTCAGCCTCCTGAGTGCAGGGATTACAGATGTGCACCACCAGCACACACCCAGCTTCCCCATCCCTTCCTGGTTAAATTGCATCTCATTTCAATGGTGAGTTACTCTAGTGAAGATCTCTAAAAGATAGCGTTCCCTGTCTCAGTGAAACAAAACTGTGTGAGATAGGCATTTTGTTGTCTCTTGGGTTGGCAGAACAGATCCCTGCCATAGGGTTGTGTGGTAGCAAGTGGCTTATGCTGTAGCTGGTGAGCCCCAGGCCAGTGCCAGGACCAGGATCATTAGATGTTTCCACTTTCTCACTTCTTCTGAAGTCAGATCAATGGATTAGAGTAAATGTTAAAAGGTCATGTCATCTTCTGAGCCAAGCCAGATAATTGCATGTTATTTGAAGTAATTGCAGTAACTGCTTCCTTAGGGTAATTTTTTCTTTTTCACCACCTAGTATTGAAGATTGAACCCAGGGCCTTTGCACTGAGTTACATTCCCAGCCCTGTTTTAAGTTTATTTATTTATTTACTTTTAAGACCTGTAGCCCAGGCTGCTCCTGAACTCACTATGTAGTCCACGCTGGCCTTGGGCTCACAGCAGTCATCCTGCCTCAGTCTCCTGACTGCCGGGATTATGAACGTGTGCCACCACACCCAGCTCATGTGGTGCTGGGGTATCAGCTCAGGGCTTTGTGCTCACTAGAGAAATGCTTTAACCCCTGTTCCCTTAAAATTTATTATGAGACATGGTTTTGGTAAGTTGCTAAGTAGCCCAGGCTAAGCTCAAACTTGCAGTCCTCTTGCTTCAGCCTCCCATGGTACTACCATGCCCAGATAAAGTTTTTTCATTGATCTTACTTATTGAAGGTTCTTGGGAATAAAAGGAAAACTCATTTGAGCAGACAGGAAGAGTGTAAAGAGAAAGTGTGTCATGCCTTGGTATTGGTGTGGTTAGAAAATCTTTCTGCTATACCAAAATACCCATTTCTATGTGTAGGTGGAAAATTAGAAAGTAGATTTTTTTTTTTTTTTGGTGAAAAACTACTTGTATGTGTTTTTAAAAAGTCAAGGAAAGGCTTGCGGCATAACTCAGCAGTTTAAGCACTTGAGTAGCAAGCAGAAGGCCCCTGAGTTTGATGCCCCAGCACCGTATAAGCTGGACATAGTGGCAACTGCCTATAATCCTAGTACTCAGGAGGCTGAGGCAGAGGATTGCCTTGAGTTTAGGGCCAGCCTGGACTACAGAGCA
The DNA here is from genome assembly GCA_004027205.1 of Ctenodactylus gundi. Lineage (NCBI taxonomy): Eukaryota > Metazoa > Chordata > Mammalia > Rodentia > Ctenodactylidae > Ctenodactylus > Ctenodactylus gundi. Next base: position 11,182 of record PVKB01004375.1, on the reverse strand, counting down.
AGACTCTGTCTCAAAACAAAACAAAACAAAAAAAATCAAGCACGCCAGGCATGGTGGCACATACCTATTGTCTGTCTTAGTACTCTGGGAGGCGGAGATGGGAGGATCACAAATTTGAGCTCAGTGTGGGCAACTTAGTGAAACCCTAATTCAAAATAATAAAAGGGGATGGAGCTGCACCTGGCAATGCAGGCCTGTCACCCTAGCACTCTGAGAGACTGAGGCAGGAGCATGACAAGTTCAAGCTTAGCCTGGGCACGTGTGTGAAAGAGAGAGAGAGAGAGAAAGAGAGAGAGAGTGAGTATGTGTCTCGCTGTAGAGCCCAGGCTGATCCTGAACTCACTGTGTAGTCCAGGCTGGCCTTGGACTCAGGACAGTCTGCTTATCTCAGCCTCCCGAGTGCTGGGATTATTGGCGTGCACCACTACACTCAGATTTATGTTTTTTTGCTGGGAAATTGAACTCGGGGCCTTGCACTTGCAAGGCAAGTGCTTCAACCACTGTGCCAGTCAATCCTCCAGTTCCCCACCCTGGGCGACTTAGCAAGACTTTATCTCAAAATCAAAAGTAAAAATGAGCTGGGCCTAGGGACTGGGGGCAAAGCACACGAACACTTGCCTAGGAAGCACAGGCCCTGGGTTTGGTCCCCAGTCCTCTGAGGCTGAGGCAGGAGAATTGCTGTGAGTTTGAGGCCAGCCTGGACTACATTGTTACATGGTAAGTTCAGGACCAGCATGGACTACTGAGTGAGACCATGTCAAAAAAAAAAAAAAAAAAGGCTGGGAATGGGATGTAGCTCAGTGTGAAGACCCTGGACTCATTCCCTAGTACCCGTACTCCACACTCTTCCCTTCCCCCACAAAAGTAAAAAAAAAAAATGGAATGTAGGTTTATTTTTTGTCTTAAGACTGATCCTGAACTTAGTATGTAGCCCAGGCCAACCTGGAACACACAGCACTCCTCATGCCTCAGCCTCCTGAGTGCTAGGATTATAGGCATGTGCCACCACACCCAGCTAGTATGTGGTGTGGGGGGGTGAACCCAAGGCCTTACACTTGCTAGGCAAGTGCTCTAAGCACTGAGACACACCCCCACACCCTGCAGATGTTTGTTAATAAAAGAAGTTGTAGGCTGTTCAGGATATGATTTGGCAAATGTCACCCAACTACCTAGGAGGTCCAGAAGCCAGGTATTTGTTTTATTTATTGAGACAGGGCCTCCCTGCGTAGCCAGGGCTCCTGCACTCAGTAGGAGGTGTTTGCTTTAGTTACTCTTGATAACCAAACAGTTGATGTCTCAGCATTTCCTTCTTCAGAGGTGGAAGCAATTTGGTCCCTACGTAACTAACAGGTAGCAAGATTGGGAGAAGTGAAGGGCAGCACAGAGTGTTTCTCTGTAGTGGTGAGGAGCCAGTCACGGGCAGAAGACTGAGAACTAGTCCTGCGCTAGTAGAGGATGTGAATGGGAAGCGTTGGCGCTAAGCCTTTCAGGTATTGTAGGGCATGTGAGCCTCACTCATCCTGAAGTTCCCATAAAATTTTTTTTTAATGTTTCTGGTGATTGAACTCAAGGCCTTCTCACTGGACTAAGTCTGTAGCCTTTTTTATTTTTATTTTTAAAATAGGGTCTTGATAAGTTGTTTAAGCAGGGCTTGACCTTGAAATCCTCAGCTTTCCAGAGTGCCAATATTACAGGTGTGTGTTATCATGCCTGGCCCTTCAGCTCTTACTTTGTAGGTGGAATGAGTGCTAGTTATTTGGAGACATTCCTAGTGGTCAAAATTGCCAGTGGAGCTCCTAGTTCTGTCTCTTTCTTTCTTAGTGGTCCTGAGAATTTAGCCTGGGACTCTCACAGTGAGCTACATCCCCAGCGTGTTTTTTTGGCTTTGATTTTGACACAGGATCTTGCCAGATCACTAAGTGGTCCAAGATAGACTTGAACTTATGATCCATCATCATTCAGTCTCAGCCTCCCAGAGTGCTGGAATTATAGGTGTACAACATTGCGCCTGGCTAATGCCTGTCTCATTAGTGTTAGCTGAGACAAGAAGGTTTAGAAAGGTTAGGCTTTTTCAATAGCTGCTGTTCCTTGACTATTTCACAATGTCATGCTTTATATTTCTTTAGAACAAAAAGGCATTTTAATTTACATTTGTACTTGTCAATTCTGTGGTCAAACAGTCCTGAAGTTTGAGTTCTCCAACTGCAAACCCCAAGGTTTCTTATATCTATGGCATATTTTTCCCCACCATTTTTATTAATATGCATATATAATACATAGTATTTACAATGAATTTGAGTATTTTGTGCACATATACATCACATAAACTTTATATAGTCCCTTCCCATTTTTGGCCCTTGTACACCCCCTCCCCAACTCTCATTATCATACCATGTGGTTCTATAGAATGCCTGTATTCTGAGTTTCCCAAATCAGAGAAACCATGTTTTACTTAATATAGTTAATCTGCATCCAACTTATTTCACTCAAATCACCACTCTTTAGCTCAGCTTCCTACCCCTAGAATGGGCTGCAGCGGTCAAATCTTGATGCCTCTTTTCTGAGTCCAGCAGATCCCTTTATTGGGATATTTGCTAAAAGTATGTCTTTGTTGATATTATTTAACGTGGCCTCACCCACCAGTCCACATAAGAAAAATAGCAGTATAATTCATAAGGCTAGAAAATGTGAGAAAGAAAAAGAGAGAAGTTAAATTTCAAATGCCTTACCTCAGTACTGAAAGGTACATGTTTGCACATTCAAAAGGTTATCATTACATTAGTCAGTTTTCTTGGGATAAACTTACATCAAAGACCTGAATAAGTGAATTGCTACAATAAACAAACTTAAGTCTATATCAGTTTGCTACATTAAATGAACATAAATCTGTATCACATAAGTATACTTAAAGCAATAGGTATGATGGCATGCTTAGTTATTTTAGAATTTTTTAATGTTCATAACTTATTAACTCACATTTCACTAATTAGTAACATTTTGCCAGATTTGGTTTATCTTTTTTTTTTTTGAGACAGAGTCTTTGCTCTGTAGTCCAGGCTGGTCCTGAACTCGCTATGGAGCCCAGGCTGGCCTTGGACTCAACGGCAATGCTTCTGCCTCAGCCTCCAAAGTGCTGGGATTACAGGTGTGCACCACTACGCTCTGCTTATGTGGTGCTGGGTAATCGAACTCCAGTACGTACCATTTAAGTTAGCTCTTGCTAGGCAAGTGCTTTAGCCGCTGAGACATTTCTCCAGCCCCTTGGTTTATTATTTTATCTACATAGCCATCCATAAATTCATGCATGTATATTTTTAAAAGATTTTATACCAGTTCTTTATGTTGAATGTTATTATTCTGTTTTCCAAACTAATATACTATTACAAATAATAATTGTGTGAGGAAATTGCACAGATTATATAAAATAGCAGGTACTGTTCTAGAAGTCTATCAATCAAATGATTTAAATACCAATCTATTTTTTTTGTATACTTTCTCTTTACATATTTCCTTTCCTCCATGTTTTTTGGTGCTGCTTATCTCTGCTTCTCTCAAAGAGGATGAGCTTACAACATCAAAAGAGTGAATTGGTACATTAAACAAGCTTAAGTCTATATTAATTTGCTACATTAAATGAACTTAAATCTGTATCACATTAATATACTACAGTTGAAGCAATGCACAGGGTGGCATGTTTAGTTACTTAAGATTTTTAAGAACTTTCATTACTTGTTTACTCACATTTCACTAATTCTTAACATTTTGTCAGATTTGGTTTATCCTTTTACCTACCTATCCATCCCTAATTTCATGCATACATATTTTTAAAGATTTTATACCTAGTTCACCATGTTGAATGTAATTACTATGTTTTGTAAACTTATACACTATTGAAACTAATAATTATGAGGTAAGATTCACAGATTTTATGAGACAGTTGAGACTATTTTAGAAGGATATTAATCAAATGATTCAAATACCAATCTATTTTTTGTTACACTTTCTCTTTAGGTGTTTCCTTCTTTTTTTTTTTTTTTTTTCGGTGCTGCTTGTTTTTCTGCTTCTCTCCAAGATTCCTCCAAGTATATTCTGCAATACTGGACTAGTGCTTGCATATTTCTTAAGGGATTCTTGCTTATGAAAAGTTTTTACTCCTTCAATTTTCAGAGATAATTTTGCTGGATATAAAAACCTGGGTTGACATTTGCTGTCTTTTGAAGCTTAAAAGATCTTGCTCCAAGTTCTCCTAGCCTTTAAAGTTTGCCTTGATAAATCTTCGGTAATTTGAATTGGTTTGCCTTGGTAGAATAATGTCTGCTTTTAATATTCCCTTTTTATGTTGTATGTCTGAGGTTTTGATTATGATATGTCATGGTGAGTCTCGTTGTTGGTTGAGGTTATTTGATGTTTTATAAGCTTCTTGTACCTAGAAGTTAATTTCTTTTCCTAGATTAGAGAAATTTTCTTGCACTATTACAGTGAATAAAATCTTCATACCTTTGGTGCTGTCTTCTCCTCTTTCTCTCACACCCATAATTCTGAGATTGGTTCTCTTTGAATCATCCATTAGCTGTTGTATCCAGTTATTTTGCTCCTTTCTAACTTTAAAGTCATGCCTGATTATGTCATTTGTTTCCTCAGCCTTGTCTGCAAGGTCTGAAGTTCTGTCCTCACAATATGTGTCATCTTCCCCTGCTATCACACATATTTTTATGTCCTCAATTTCATCTAGATATTTTTAGATTTTCCACTTCTCTATCAAAATGTTTCTTCATATCTTGCATTTCCATATTTACCTCAGTCAACTTTTTTTATTTGTGTGTGGCTTCAGTATGCTCTGTGAGCTTTGTTTCCACTAGGACCATCATTTGTTTAGTAAGATCCTCTTTAAGCCTGCTGATCATTGCTTGCATTTCTTTGAGGATATCTTGCTTGAGCTGGTTGTTAGACTCACTTATTTTCTTTTTGACTTCCTTCCCTCTGAGTTCCACTATTCAGGGCCCAGGACATTAGTTTCATGGGTCTCAGGCATCTCTGTGGGTGTCCTGTTGCCCTGTCTTTTTCTCACATTTCTGTTGTTGAGGGATATCACTTTAGAGACTTAGTGGAGAGTTTCTTTGAACAGCTATGATGACGGGGAGCTGCAGTTCCTCTTAGTTCTCTGCTGGGAGTAGGAGTGAGAGGGAACCTGACAGTCCAGTGACCTCTGAGGTTTCTTATTTACCCCTGCCCCCCTCAGCAAAGCTCTCCCAAACTGTCCTGGCTTCCTCCCCCCAAGGGCGGGGTTCTTCACCCTCAGAAGTACTCCCACTACACTGAGCTGTTCAGGAGGTCGGCAGCTTTTCTCTCCTTTTTCTTCAGCTGTCTCTTGTGCCAGTTTCTTCTTAGGTACTGTTTAAGAGTGACCCCAAAAGCCCTGATGTGCTTTTCTGAGCTTTCTTTTATTCTAGTAGGTAATCGGTTCAGTTTTGGGCTTTTTTTTTTTTTTTAATGGCTCTTGTTTACATCATTACCCATTATGGCTGCTGACCACTGCTTCTGATCTGGGCTCCAGGCGGCCTTTTCTAGGGGGAGCAAGCCGTTGTGTTTGTAGTATGCACTACCTGCAGGTTGTTTTTCTGAGGCTGGGGCTACCAGCTGCTGACAATTCCCCCTTATGGATTCCTGCTTACCTTAATCTGAGGTTCTAGCCTCCGAGCTTTCCTTTGTCTGTGGTGTATGGATGCTGGTAGCTCAGGGCTGTGCCCTGTTGGCTGCTGTTTTACTTCACTTCCAGTATGAATTCAGGATGTCTGACCTTCCCATGGTCAGTTCTTGGGGTGCTGTTCTTCTCCTGACTCGGTCAGATGTTCCAGGCTCCACATGGGTTTTCTTTCATCTTTGGATGTGTGGGCTCCCAGCCGTTTACAACCGGCGTAGGGTGGCTTCCTAGGGTGCTTTGTTTTTTTCCCTCTGCTTTCAATGTTCCTACGGGATGTCTGACCTTCCCTGCCCTCTTTTCAGTTGTTGGGGTGCTCCTCCCTGTTCTAGCTACATTGAAAAGCATTTTATGACTAAATTCTCAACTATTTAAGTGGGTAAATGAGGAGACATTGTGCAGCTGTTACTCAGCTTCCACCTTGACCTGGAAACCACACATTTTTTATGTCATTTAATTTTTTAATTATTTTAGATTCTGTCAGAGTGTCAAATACATGTAAGTTGAGAAGTAATAAAAAGCTTTACAAGGAACTAGTGGCTCCTTCTCACCCATTCCTTTCCAGACACAGCAACCACTTTTGACTATTTTCTGTCTCTTCTTGCATATGCCTGTAGTTCTCAGTGATGTGCACCTGTCTTACATTAACTCATCACCTTTGTGAATCAGCTGTTGACTTGCTTGCCGTGTATAATGCCATATCTTCGCTTCTCCTACCTTGTCCTCTCAATATCTCACTTTCTGAATAAATTATTAATTAATGTTCACACCTTGTGCCTCTACAAACTGTTATATACTTGATTGAGCATAGTGGCACACTACAATCTTTTTCCCTTGGAAAAAAGCCTTTTTAATTGCCCAGGCTAAGCCTGGGTTTATGCTCCTCCTGCCTCAGCCTCCCAGAGTATTGAAAGTACAAGCCTGTACCACTGAGCCCAGTTTCTTTTTAATTTTATTAAAATTAAGCTCTGTAGTACAGGCTTATCCCAAACTCATTATGTGGACCAGGCTGGCCTCAAAATCACAGCAGTCTTTTCCCTCAGTCTCCCAATTGCTGGGATTAAAGTTGCATGCCACCACACCTAGTTTATGTGGTGCTGGGACATCACTCCCAGGGCTTTGCCCTTGTTAGGCAAGTGCTGTAACTGCTGAGCTACTTTCCCCAGCATCCTGCTGAGTTTCTCTGAGTTTTAAGTTATAATTACTCTTTTTGTTCGTAGGATTTCTCCTGCCATGTTAGGGTGTCCAGAAGCTCCTGTTTGGGTGCTCACTCCAGGGGCGGGGGGGCTACTCTGAGGCTCAGTGGTTTCTGAGCAGGTAGAGCTTATCCATTGGGAGCTTTGTCAGAGGTTCATTGAGCTGCAGGCTCTCTGAGTCCTTCCACGAGGGCATGGTCTTTTATGCACTGGACCTTAGGAAAAGGATCTCTACAGTTAGTGGGGATTAAGTCACTTAGGCCCAAGCACAGATGGCCACTCAGTCCACCCCTCTTAATAGCCTACCTGTGCCTTCTTAACTAGGAGGATTGATCCCTTCTCCTGTTTATGTTTTTTCAGAAAGTAAACCTCCAAGTGCTGGTAATTTATGATTTGGGTTTTAAGCAAACAAAGTGAAGTGTGACACAGTGCAAGCTCCAGACTCCTGTCTCAGATGGTTGAAGAGATTCTTTGCTTGTAGATAGCAGTTTGCCAGGAAACCACTTGGGTAGGGCAAAGTGTGACTGGCTGGCAGAAGTTCCTCCTGCCCCACAAGAGGTCACTTGATTGATTTGTGTTGTGGTTTCCAAAATTAGCAGGATGTCACACAAATGGATGAGAGGAAATCCCTTGTTCTCCTTAAGTCAAGTGAATGAGTCGGTGTTGTCCTCTGTTGGATACTGCCGAAGACTAGAGGGTAGTACTCTCAGGAATTCATTTATTCCTTGAGCAGTGGGAAAGAAAGTGGGCCAGGAAATTGGGCCTGGAAGTTCGGGTGGGGGTAGTAGAATAGTAGAGTGGAGTCCTAGGCCTCTGTGAGAGGTGAGAGAACCCTTTGGTGGGAGCCAGGACCCTAGGAGCAGCGTGAGGAAGGATTAAGGAGCAGGAGTAAGGGCTAGCCAGTTAGTGGGTAGCTTCCATATTCCCATGGGACACCTTTCCCTCCGTAACTGTGGAGCTGATACCAGTCATGATGGTATGTATCAAGTGATTCAGATTCCCAGTGAGGGAGCAGCTCTGCCTGAGGGAGCCACAGGCATTCACTCACTAGTCCCCTTTCTTCTGGGAAGGAGGACAGTAACATCACTGTGATGTTTTGGGATCCTGTCTTATTGCACAATCAGGCAAGTTGTTCTATGTCTTTAATACATAATTAGTGCTTCCTTTGCATGCAGTGCCTTAGAATATTAACTTCTGTCATCCTTAGCCTTTGGGGTGTCATGCTCCTACCTTGTCATGTTGAGAAGTGGGTTGAGGGGCAGACCATGACATTTCAGCCTCAGTGGAGGGCTGGCTACCCACAGCCCTCACAGTTAGCATACCTTGAGTTTGATGCTAAGTTCTTTTCCAAGACATTCGTTTGGCTTTTGGCTTTGCTGCTGCTCATCCTCTTCTTCCTCCTCCGCCTTTTTCTTACTTTATCCTATACTGGTTTAGATTCCAAGTTCTAGGACTCGGTTCCCACTGGTGGTGGTGGTGTTGCTGCTGCTGCTGCTGCTGCTGCTGGGTGTGTGTGTGTGTGTGTGTGTGTGTGTTACTGATGATTAAACTCAGTTGCACTGAGCTATACCATCCCCTTTTATTTTTCGATTTTGAGACAGGATCTTGCTGAATTGTCTGGGCTGCCTTCAAACTTGTGATCCTCCTGCCTCAGCTCTTTCTGTAGCTAGAATTACAGGAGGGCAACACCGTGTCTAGCTCTGCTAAATTTTTAAATTTGGTAGTAGGGAGAGATAGAGAGGAGACAGGGATAATAGGCTGATACTGTTCAGAAGCTGTGTTAGCCAGGTCTGTCTTCACACTCTTGCTCCTGACCACAGACTTTCAGAAAACTTTTTTAGGAAGATGCTGTGCTTAGGCAGGGAGTACTTAAGATCTATGCCTGGGAAGTGAACAGACTGAAATTGGAGTTTGGGCCCTTCCTTCTATTTCCATCCTTTCAGTCCTAGCTGCCCTAAACCACCCACTTCAACCTAGAACGTGCCTGTCCTTGGTGACTCCGACTTTCACTGCCTTAATGTGCTTATTCAAGCTTTGGTTCCTCTCGTGTCTGCCACAGTGACTCTGAGTTCATCCCATCATGTACCATGAATGTGCATGATAGCACTACTCTTAGAGTTAAAAATAGACTATTATCTTGTCCAACAGTGATGATTGCCTGCTGCATATGATGGTAGGTGCTGTGGTCTTTGTGTGGGCATGTTCATAGTACAGTGGGGCAGACAGGCAGGGATCAGTGATTTCTACAGGAGATTAACAGGTGGCTACAGGCTTTCTATGAGGCAGATAACAGGAATGTCTGGCAGGATCAAGTGGGAAGCTCTAGTAGGGCTGGTGGAACATTTAGGCAGTATGCAAAGCAGAAAGGTCCCTTGGACCATGGTGAGAGCAAGTGGCGTGGGTGCCTAAGTGGACTTACTGGGGGGTTGGAATCATAGCTTAGCAATTAGAGTGCTAGCTGAGTAAGTGTAAGGCCCTGGGTTTGATTCCCCAGCACCACTTAAGCAGGGCATGGTGGCACATACCTGTAATGACAGCACTCGAGAGGCTGAGGTAAGAGGATTGCTGTGAGTTTGAGGCCTTGCCTAGAAAGAAAGGAAGGAGGGAGGGAAGGAAGGAAGGAAGGAAAGAAGGGAGACTTCTAGGCAGGCCTTGCTAGTAAGAAACGATGGTCTCTCAAGATAAGCAGGGGCATAGCTCAGCTGCTTCCCACCTTTACTGGCAGCCTGTGATGTGGGGAGTATCTGCGGTGGGGAACTGGAGACAGGCCCATTGGGACAGATTGCCATAATTACAGTGGGAGATGGGATGAGAGTTTGAACTTCAGGCAGTTGGAGGAGGTTATAAGGAAGTGAAGGGCTTTCCAGGTATCTGGTATGGGCTCTTGGTGTAAGGTGATAAGGTGTGTCAGAAGGTTTTCTTTGTGTGTTTTCTTCAGGCAGTGCCTTTAAAATACACCATGTTCTGGCAGGTCTGGCATCCTTGGATCCTTTGGGTTGAGTTTTAGTTCTGTAATGATGGATAAAGTCCTTAGAAGGCTCCAGTCTAAACCAGATACCATTTGAACCCTGACCAGGGTAGTATGTAGAGGTGGGCGAACTATGGCAACCAGGAGGAAACTAGTCCATAGCTCACGCAAGAGTTTGTAGAATCTAGAGTACAGAAGGTCTGTGTATTTAGGCATTCTTACTTGATGTCTTATCTTGCATCCATCTTCTCAGAGGGCCTCCTGAACTCATCAGACAGTAGCTCCAGGCCTCAGTGTTCATAGGTGCTACATATGTTTTCTTTCTTTCTTTTCTTCTTTCTTTCTTTCTTCTTTCTTTCATTTTTATTTTTATTTATTTATTTTTTGAGACAGAGTCTCACTCTGTAGCCCCGCCCAGGCTGGTCCTGAACTCCCTGTGTAGCCCCGCAGGCCTTGGGCTCATGGTAGTTCTCCTACCTCAGCCTCCAGAGTGCTAGGATTACAGGCATATTCCACCACACCCAGCTATATGTGGTTCTGGGGAATCAAACTCAGGGCTTTAATTGCTATGCCATTCCTCCAACCCTACATACTCTTTCTTTGGTGGCCACCACTTAAGTTCCTACCACTGCAATCAGGTGGCTGACATTAGATGGGGCTGTGGCAGGACAGCTCTTTAGGCCCAGACTTTTGAGCTGACACCAGTTTTCTCCCTGGCATCTCCTGGTTGGCAGGTCCTTATCTTCCCAGTGCCGACCCTCATCCTTTATCGTGTGGGTCACAACCTGTCATGATACCCTCTACTGTCTGTTTGGAGCTTTGTCCTTACATTTACTTCCATTTAATCACAGTTGCTAGAAGGGTTGTGTTTTCAGGAGACAGAGTGGCCATTCAGGTCCAGGTGCTCTGGAGGCATGATGGGGATACTGGTGGCAAAGCCCAGCTCAGGTTCCACAGAAGGGGCTCTGCTTAACAGCGAAGTGCTGTTCCCAGGTATGTGGGGACTGACCATGTCATATATTTGGCATTTGAGGTTCCACAGGGAGAACTTAGAGTATGGATTGTGGGGCCATGTATGGTTGGTGCTCAAGGAACCTGAGCCTCTGACCAAATGCTGAGACAGATTGGAAGGAAGGGCTGGGGCCTCTACCGTCAAAGTGGGATAGGATCAGAAATGGAATTGCCTGCTTTCTGTTTGGACCATTATCATCTTGGTTGTGGTTTATGTCTGTCCTTTTTTTTTTTTTTTTTTTTTTTTTTTTTTTTTTTTTTTTTTTTTTTTTTTTTTTTTTTTTTTTTTTTTTTTTTTTTTTTTTTTTT